>JBBPTB010000028.1:0-63468 GCA_038093875.1 Boletus tylopilopsis | reverse complement strand
CCGTTCGAAACGTATACAACTGGGCCGACTCAAAAATCTCCATGGATGACTTCATCAAGAAACTGCGTAGTGCATCCGCCTATGCAAGCCCAGATGGTAAGCCACTCCATCTCTCGTCCCCCCCCCGCTACAATCCATTTCTTCGCTTCTCTCAAAGAACACGAACGACTGTACGGGAAAGATATCGATTGTCCCGCCAAATGGACAGACTGGCTCGCAAATTCGGGTGCTATACCTGATGACCTTTTATTCCATGGCTCCAACGACTTCCTCAACTTTCTTCCCAACGAGGTTTGTTTCTTCCTTCTTTTCTTTCCCTTCATATCCCTTACCCGCGCAGGCAAAGGTCCAGACTCTCATGTGCTACATGGGTATGGGCGACACCTTCACCCCGTTCCACAAAGACCTCTGTGCATCTTCTGGCCAAAACCTCATGTGTTTTTCCGAGCATTCTGGTTCCGCAATCTGGTTCATGACAAAGTCTTCAGCTGCTCCTCTGGTCGCGGCATATTTTCACCAATTAGGTCAGGAGCTCGATCTGGAAACCCATGTCGTGACCATCGAGGAACTCGCAAAAGCTCCGTTTGACGTTTATATCGCCGAGCAACAATTAGGCGATCTAGTCCTTGTTCCTCCACGAAGTTGCCATCAAGTGGTCAACAAAGGCGGAATCACGATCAAGACTTCGTGGTCCCGAATGTCTCTCGGCGGCCTTCAGACGGCGCTCTGGCACGAGCTCCCCATCTACCACAGGTAAGAGATACGCTGCTGGGATCATCCACAATATGTCAACCCACCATACATAGGGTGTGCAGACAGGAAATATACAAAGTCAAATCCAATATATTTCACGCTCTACAACATTTCACTCGGCATATCGAAGATTCACCCCAACATCGCGAAAGTAAATCACTAGCAAACCTGAAACAGCTCGTCTCCCTTTTTGATGACATTCTTACTGCCGAAGTTTCCACGTCTCGCGACTCCATGCCCCACGTCTCGCATCCAGGCGCCTCTCACACGGACAACCTTACTTGCGACTTTTGCGGCGCTGATATATTTCAGAGTTTTTTCGAATGTGACTCTTGTCTTCCCGCATCTGCTTCAGCCGCCTCCGCCGGAGTTTTGCTACTCGGTGATGGTCTTGTCCTTTGTCCCTTGTGTTATGTGGAGGGCCGGACATGCCAGTGTGAAATGATGCAACCAGTCCAGTGTCGACCCTTTAACGATTTGTTGGAAATTAGGGACCGTGCGGTCAGGGCAATTCAACATGTCGACAATGACTACACCGATTGGCACGTGTACTTGGCTCAAGACCCGCTGTGAGTCGTGCCCATCCGTTCCATTTGGCCCGTCCTCACAAAAGAAAGGCAATTATTCTCCGGCCGAGATGCCAATATATTCGAGGCCGCCTGCAAATTGTTCCAGAAACGACAAAACGACGCCAAGGTAATACCTTCTCCCGCTGCAATAATTGTCCCCAAATTGACGCTCTTTCAGGCAGTGAGAAGTTGTCGAGTGCGTCACTCGCACCAGGTGTCTGCACCTGCAGCTATATACTGCAAATCGTGCCACGCATCTAGATGCTATACTCATCTCCTAGAACTAGATTCCATCCACTCGGTGGACGCCATAACGCTTTCTGATAGCGACGCGGATTGGCACCAATCTCACCGCGTAGCTTCGCTGCAGTACCAAGAAGTACGGCAACGCGTCATGGAGGATGAGGAACGCGCTTCTCGAACCGATACATCACACAGACTTACCTACCTGGCCAAGACATTCACAACGTGCAGGGCCATAGCACTTGAAGTGACCAAGCATGGCTGGTACGATCGATTTGCACAAACGACAACTATTCCAGTGAGTTATTTACTTTGTAAGTCCTCTCTTCTGTCTTGATGACGTCATTTTCAGATCGTGAAAAGCCCTGCAAAGGCATTGGTTGGGTTGCCAGATGACATCGAGGCCGACGAGCCATACGATAGCCACACATCAGACTCTCCTTCAGCTAACTTGCCACTACGAACGGCAAACGGCCGTGAGCATCCAACGACTGACTCTCGCCGGACTTCCATTCCTCCAGGAGGCGTGAATGAAGTTCAGTCCCCTCGCCAGTCTAGCTTGTCAGTGATCCCTTATTCCCGTTCCCGCATCGTTTTTCCAATGTCACCTTCCTCTAAACCGGAAGTGCGCGGCAGTCCCACCAGTCCAATAAATGGAACACAACACGGCATTCCGAACGATGACCGATCCTTGACGCCCCCTTTGGCTCCACATGCAGGGCAATCTCCTATGATGGCATCTCTTTCATCCGGCGTCATAGATGATGGAAATCTAAGCGATCTGACAGACCTCCCAACGGATGTCGATTCCCCAGTGGCCGGCATCGCGATCCCAGAAACACCACAACGATCCTCGGCACTCTCCCTTTCCCCGTCATCAGCCCTGGTTACTTCTTTGAACACTCCACCTGTGGCTAGGTCGCGCTCAAAATCGAGACTGATTTTCGATTGTGTCGAAATTCCTCATTCCGAGTGGTGCAGTGGTGGCAAAGAAAAAATTCCATCTCGACGAAAGCGAAGGCGAATCAGTGGACCCTCTGCCCCAGATATTGCTGGGTTCGCGGACTTTGATGACCCGTCGTTAGCCGCGCAAGAGGGGTCCAATCGATCGTTGTCGAGGAGGAAGAGGAAAATGTCCCAAGGTCCTGCTTCTCGGTGAGCCTGACCCACTCACTGCGGCGAGAAGCAGAACCTTACGCCACACAACTTGAAGGCTCCCACAATCTTCCAAACGCCCTCACTCTTCCTTTGATATCCGAGATCGACCATCACAAATTAATCCCCTTGCCAACGCCCTCAATCAGACATTCCAATCTAATAGCACTAGTGCAAATACCCGTGTGCCTACTACACCACGCTCTTTCGACGCAACTCCTCCCGTGAGCAATCCTGTAATCAGTTTTAATGTGAAGCCCAAACATAGGGACATTGGTGTACAAAAGGACCCTAACTTTACTTACAAGCGTACTTCCACTGCTGAGCCTTCCAAGGATTTGTTCAACTGTCTCTCGAAACTGGAAGCGGAGAACCGTGACCTGAAGGCTCAAGCCGAGACATACAGGCGCCAGTGCGAGGTATACCGCGAAAACCTCAACGAAATCAATACGAGGTATCATCACGGTTTCTGTGGACCCTCGCGTGCACCACTTCCGCTGATGAGTGGCCCGTCCAACCCATTTCCTCCCCAAGAATTCTCCAGTCATCCTAAATGGCGAACGCGGAGCATGGCAACTGACAACCGATTCCAATCCATGCCAGCCCACGAACCAGAGTATCCTCCTATTGAGACCCTCCCTCTACCCACACCGTCTTCTCCTGAGAGCCCTTCCGCTCGTCGGCGAACACCCACGGAGCCGCGCGGGTTCAGGACGAGAGGAAATGATCAAAGTAGCCATGTATCGCCCTACGTTGATCCTCAGCGGCATGGTCGCAAACGTGGTCCTTCCGATCCAACGAGCGCAAGACGGCCAAGGGAAAGGGAAGGAGGCAAGATGGGAGGACCATCACATTCTCTGAACCGTAGCGGAAGGACAGCAAGGAGTCCGACTCCTTCAAATTCCTTTGCAGCCGGGGTTTCTGGAACTTTGCCCAGCGCCAAGGCGGCAGTTACAGAGCACCAAGTAAACCGAGGTCGGTAGTTTTCCTTGTGTTCTTCCATCATTCAAGTGCCGAGCAATTTTGTAGCACCGCCTTCGCCCCCAACCACTGCCTCTGATCATGCACAACCACCCGAGTCTCCCGCTGTTCCCTAGACAACACTCACTCTGTGGATATGTACCTTACTGTTACTTTGTTTTCCTAGTTGATGTCCCGCTACGTCATGGTCTAGATATTGTGCATAACTGGTTTCTTGAACACATCTTTCGTTACCGACTTGCAAAGCACTAATCAGATCATAAAAAGGGAAGTTCCGTGATAGCAAAACGTTGGGTCTCGGAATGTCAGCATTACCATGTCCTGGTAAAAATCATATGGCCAAGTGAAACGGATATTAAGATGCAACTAATGAAGGGGGGGTATATCAACCTTCGATGGGGGAGAAAAGACCGGCGACGTGTACGTTCGTGGTAATGGAGAAGCGTGACAACAAAAAGAAGAGACTGGCGGGACGTGTCTCTAGCCGCATCGACATGTGAGATATCTCCAGAAACTTGGCTTGGGTTCCTGGACATCGCCGTTTTGGTCACGATACTCGTCTCCTTGTGATACACCAACTTCGTTTCCTCGTGCACGAACATTACTAATCGCCGGCGGTGCAGCACCAACGGTCGACATCATAGGAGAGGCACGGCCGTAGGGCTGGGTAGAGAATGTTTCGTCGTTTCCGTAATCCATGCCAGGCGTGGCATTCGCGTATGGGTGCTGCGGAGCACCGCCGTAACTTGCTCGGTTATGAGGTGTTGATATAGGAACGTTGACCTGAGCGGCCGCAGACAAGGGGGTGGCTTGACCAGTGGCGCCTCCAGTGCCGGGCGAAAGCGCATTTGGGACCCTACGCTGCTTGGATCCATGACGAACGAGAGCAGGAGATGGAGGAATGACTTGTGGGTTGTTTTGCGACGCCCTTCTCCATTCTGCATCGCGTTGTCTCTCTAAATCCCGTCGACGATCTTGAGGCTGAGCTGGCACATTCTGGACTTGAGATGACGGTGATTGTTGGCCCTACACGCCATCAACTCATAGCCGACTGATCATATATAGAATAACGCACCACTGAGGCTTCCCAACCTTTCCCACCTGACGGACGATTTAATGAGCCAAGAAGGAGAGAGATACATCTGGACACACCATTCAGCAAGTTCCAATCGTAGACACCGTCATCAACGTCGTTGTTGTTTTTCATGACCTTGGCGAACAACTCGCGCAAGAAATCGTAATCGGGAGTTTCTTCGAAGCCAAGTTTGCGGACATAGTTTAGATAGATACCGAATTCCTCTAGGGACAGATCAGATGACATTTTAGTCACCAGGCTCCATAACTGACCTGGGTAGCCTTCACAGAGTTCTCTAATTGGTGTTGTTTGCTTCTTTTCCCCAATCTTCTCATACTTCTGCTTGTTTGTTGCAGCTTTCAAGCCTTGCCAAGGCAAGCTGCCACGCAGGAAGTACATGAAGACGTGACCAAGAGATTCTAGGTCATCCCTCCGCGATTGCTCTGCCAAGGGCTCAGCAATTGGAGGATTTACCATTAATTCCGACGTACCCCGTCCTAGATGCGTATTGATGCTCATATATCGTGCAGTTCCACTAAGACTCTTCCGTTCACGGTAAGGAATGTGCTGTTTCGTTTTCGGGTCACGATATTGCTTGGCCATGCCAAAATCAACGACATGGATGACTGCAGTCAAGGGTTAAAAAAATCAGGCCATTCCGGCGTCAACAAGAGAATGCACCATTTGCAGCCTTGGTTCCGGGACGACCGATGAGGAAGTTGTCGGGTTTGATATCACGGTATATGAGATTTTTCTCGTGGATGGTTTGGACTCTGGAGATCTAAATAAAAGATCACGTTAGGACATTGTGATTGTTGTGGACTGAACATGTGATACCATCTGTCTTGCGGCCATGCAGACGGTCTTGGTGGAGAACTTGCGCCCGCACATGTCGAAGAGGTCTTCCAAGCTGGGGCCGAGAAGGTCGATGACCAAGATGTTGTGCAGACCCTCTTGTCCAAAATGGTAGATCTGAGGTATCCCGGCTAGAGATGGTGTTGGGTGACGAAGACGGAGGGAGGCAAAGGGACGCACGACAGCCGGCGAGGATGCGATATGAACGACATTCGTCACGCAGTTGTGGAGCTTCGGCCTTGCGAGGTTCCTACGAGAAAAGATGAGAAAGCGGTCGAGGGCAAAGGTGCTGCTGCGGACGCACAAACTTGATTGCGACGGTGGTCGAGTTGAGTAGGTTTGTCCCTGGGTCGGAAGGTGAGGCCGAGACTGAGGAGTGATAAAGCAAAAGAAAGGAAGAACTTACCCTCGAATATGACACCGAATGATCCCTCGCCGATTTTCTTGCCAACGCGGTAATGTACGCCGACGACGTTGTTAGTTCCGGATGGATGGGAGGCCATTGAAGGTGGTATTTTGGAGGGAGACAAGCTTGAAGTTGAGCTCGCGCTGGCAGGCGAGGCTGAGCCTTATTCAAGCCTGCGCAGTGAACAAGGAAATCACGCTCGGTCAAAACCGAACGAACCCCCCATCAATTTCATTATTACCATCTACCAAAAAAAAACTCGTCCTCTCTCCGCAAAATCACCGCCTCCATATCCGAACTTGCTCCATCACAACACCCCGCCTGCACCGACCCACCCCTCACCTCGTAATCGACCCATCGTGGCCGTCATCATTCCCGGAAATGTCGCGATGTTCCTCACCCCCGCGGTAGTATGAGAGACAATACAGGAAAACCGCGTTTTTCATCCGGATCCGGATCCATGTGTTGTAGCTCCTCCCTGACTTTGAGCGCCTCGAACTTGCCCGCAGTGATGGGCTTGATCACCTTCAGAATCATAATCTACCTACACGTGTGTGCCGCGTGGCTCCGTGTCAAGACAATACCTTCCTTCAATGGAAGTCAACATATACCTGCAGTTCTATCGTGAAAAAGCAGCGATACGTGTCCCGTTCCAGAATTGGGGCCTGTATCCTTATCAGTTTCGCTCCTAACACTCTGGTACCGACCAGCTCACCCACAATCGTAAATGCATTGGGAAACCCCGGGAAACCGTAATATCCAGTTGCACCACCTTCGGGCTCGAAATATTTATCGAGCTTAAGTCCGTTGAGTCCCCGGAGGACAACATCCATCCACCTACCAAACCCCATTCAGTGTGAACAGCGGCGATTATTCGACTTGCCAAATAAAACCCTGTCCTAAAGATTACGACTCCACTGGACATTGAGCCTGTGCAGAGTGGCAAGGTAGCCAGGATCCACAACAATCCTTTTGCACCCCAGGGCTGCAACTCTGGTAATGCGCTGACCAAAACGTTTTAAATTATCCACGCGTACGATAGTCAAAATCATTTCGTTGACGTTGGCCGCTGGTGCACTGTCCTTCAGATACTGAATCATTGCCGTCAGCAACGGGGTGAACATCGAGCAGGAAACGACCCGTGCAATCTTGCCGAAGGAAAGATTGTTTTTATAATGAACCACACGTCGTAGGTCAGACCGGGAAGTTCAGCTCGAACTGGCACCAGTCATACCTCCCGCTACAAAGGAACGTACCCTGATATCCTCGCATCAGGAAAGAGGCAAACACCCGATTGATCCACTCGTGGTGTCTGTGTTGTCCCTGTCCTGGTCATCACGACGCACAGCACAGAGAAACGGGCATCTGAACCTACTCGTGGCGCGAACCATTACGGCGATCGGCAAATGTTGATGACTTCCGTCGTTGGCTCTTGAGAGTTGATGGGCAAGAATTGCGCCCTGCATACCACGCCGTGAGCGCAAGTCAAAAAGGGTCTCGGCCAGCGAGGTAAAAGCACCTACACAGAATATCCATTTCCGATGACGCCGACACGCTTATTTTCCAGATTGACATCGTGTCTCCAATGGAATGAATGCCAGAGGGGTCCTTTGAACTCCTCGGCACCCCCTACATCCTTTGGATACAACGGTGATGTAAATGTCCTGACGGTCTGCCTTGAGACCGTGTTGACAAGCGTCGACTTGTGTGTCCTCATGTCCTCGTCCCACTCAACGAGGTTGACTTGCGTATTGAATATCGTGTGGGAAGAGATGTTGTGCTTTTGAAATACGTACTCCCGATACTAGTAGCCTTGGATGTCCGGCTGGGAGATGCAATAATTCTCCCAATAAAGATTCAAATCCGTGGAAAGAGAATACCAGTGTCCAGGAAGCATCAGAGCCGCAACCCTGGCATGCGAGCTCCAGTCAGATGCCATATCCTAGGTCGATCTATTTGACACGCACAGGATAGGTGTTGTCCTGCCGGTGGCCAAGAGGGTCACAGAGGCAGAATCCACCACCGCCATCATACGTCAATACGCTTGTGGGATGAGCGTGTCATGCATAGACTGCAGCGTACCCGCCATGTACCACCGAGATCCGGCACCATCTCGTATACCTGCAATGATATATCATATGTGTATGAACATAAGCCCACAAACACGATCGTGGATGCGAATGCAGCATGCACGCTACGTGATGTGGGGTGAAGGAGCCCGACGCACCACGAAATTGGTAAAACGCAACCTCGCCTTGAGGTTTATTGCCATAGCAATTCCGGCTACGCTACATACGTCAGTGTGAGGTTGCCGTCCACGGCGAAACAACACAAGTCGAAAAACTTGGCTCCCACTATGACAATCCGAGAGAAACTTGTTCTGCGGAATCAGTCATGACGATGCGGACGTTTACCAATGGGACATGCCGTGGAAAGATGGTCAAAGGCTCAATCTGCAGATCCATGGCATAATACGGAGTCCCGACGGGTGTTTATACTCATACTCACCATTCTGTCCTCCGAGCAGATATATTTGCACCAAAAACTCGTCCTTGTCGATGTGTCAGTGGTATATCTGATGGAGCGGCTGCTGCGCCTCGGGAGTGCAATCGGACCGGATAACCGTCTGGAACAGCATCTCGAGCGTTCGTAGTGATCGGCAAATCCAGATGGTATCGCTCTCCTGGATTTGAATGCCACCTGACTAACATTCGAGTTGAACGGAGAAAGAGTATCAAACCATCATTAATGAAAACAAGGAGTGTACAAAGCACATGTACTAACGTAGAAAAGGGGTAACACTGAGCGAGAACCAGACAAGGACACGTATATATCTGTACAGTCCAACTAGGAGAGTAACAAAAGAGATCTCGAAGATCTCGAACGAACGGTCGATTGAAGAGACGTACTCTCAGACCAGTCGGCCTTTACGCAAGCATTCAGCGAAACTCGAAGCAAGAGCTCGAGCGTTCAGGAACATGGCTGAGCGATAGCTGCTGATATCTAAGATATGTACATGAATGGGTCGGTTGATCTCGAACAAGGGTAAGTGAGACGCCACGCACGGTTCGGAATTTTGGTGGAAGTAGAAGCCACTCATGGTAGCGGCCGGCGGTGGACGGGGCCCAATAGAAGATCCACGTCCACTTCGTCGGACGCTAGAGTCTCGACGACGACGACCAGTGGGGATAGATTCTAGTTTACCAGGGGAAGGGGACGTCAGGAGATTGCCTTGTCCACACTCGTCTGTGCAGAGGGGGAATGATTGTGTGACGGAGCGTATATTGGTTGCGGGAGATTGTGGATTGAAGTCTACACAAACATAATAGAAACCTGAGGGAGACGATGTGAATGAAGTATGAGAGATACGAGGGACGCAGATAAGGTAGGAGGAGTGCGTACCAGCGAAACTCGCACCGTTGATATCTTGTACTCTATGGTCAGGGACGAGGAATCTCTCCTTCCACCTCATGAAAACGGCGCCCCGATCGCGATCAGGCATGGTTAGATGTGGTCTTCTGAGCTCGCTCTTGACGTGCCGGAAGGCAGGGAAACGTTGCCAATGGACCATATCTTCTTGTTCGTTTGCACCCCACTTTTGGGTCAAGAAACCGTAGCGACTTCCGATTATTTCTGCGTCAAAGTAAGTTGTCAACTCGGGCCAATCGTCGGTGAGCCCGCGTATACGGAGGTATCCACAAAGGAAGGAGGAAGAGAAATCGACGTCCTTGAGGGTGTGAGCACACGATGGATGAGTGATGCGAGGGGAACGTACGACAATGGTGACGTTAACGTCGTAGCTGTTCCTACCGCTCTTTTGTGTACCCTGGAATGTCGCACCGGGATACAAGCAATGGTGGCGTTGGGCGCGGACGCGCAGACGGGTAATGTCGATTGCAGGATCTGGGACGGGCGTGGGTAGGGACGATGGATGGGTACGACCACGATGGACATCTTGGGTAGAGCGCTGGGGGGAAGGGGCAGATTTTTGTGAAATTGCTGTGGTGTGAATGGTGTATTCTGACTGTGATGAGTATGACTGGGAGGAGGAAGAACCCATATCGATGTCATCCTCAAAGACCGTGTCTGGCTGTGAGTAGATAGAGTGCGACTTTTTCACAGGCATTTGGCTTGACGACACGACACGACACGACACACGAGTTGGCTTTAGCCTGCCTGCCAAGGTCTGTCTAATCAGTCACGTGTCGATCTCTCAAGCGATATCTTGCCCCAATAATCTAACCCTTGCAGTATGCGCGAGCTCTACCATTCGGGTCAGGTATATATTCTCTCCTTCTCCGTCGTCGTACCTCGAACCTGACCCCTCATGTACGGTAAGCTCTCTCGCCACCTCTTCTTGGATCCAACGATGCACGCGTTCCAGCCTCGTTCATTCCCTCTCCGACCCCTGCCATGATGGCAATGTTCCAGAACACCAATCGGAATTCCCTGCCGTTTCTCCAGGCAGCCAGAATCGTTCAAGGTTCCAAAGAACATAGGGAACTAATGGTCTCCCATTCCGTTCGTTCCGTGTGTAATCTTTACTCACCAACTGCCGGCAGAGAACCGTACAAGCTCTCCATCGTCAGTACTTGCACCCATTCAAGTACCTGGAAGAGCAGGCACCAGACCGCGTGGACCAACTCATCGCCAAAGTGTGTATGCGTGTCGAGAACCATTCTCTCAATCTGATCGCCACCTTTTCCTCAGGCTCGGCTCAGTCTGCCCTGGTTAGACGGATATGAGGATGGCTGGCCCGCACGTATCTATTTGAAGCGATACGTGGACGCAAAGCGTCCCCACCTCAATCAATCTCGCTAGACTCATCGGAAGCGGCTCATTCTGCACAAGTCAAATGCTCTCGACAAGGTCAGTTCATTTGCGAGTCGTGTCGACAAGGTTCTGATTCTTGTAGTGCCCACACTCCCCACGGAATCTTGAACGCGAAGTTCCCAATGCTATGCCAGTGGGTTTGTCTTTCCAAAGTATATTCGAATATCTCAATGGGATCTAGGAGGAACACAACTTCACCATGAGAAAGTTTCTGGGTTCCTTGACACCCAGTCTTGAGCACCACCTGGATGCTTTTGCTGGGTTGGGCATCAAAGACCAGGAAACTCTTCGGGCCTTTTTGTCTTGGCCGCAAGTGACCCAAGCGCAGTTTTTAGACGAAGGTCATGGAACACTGCAGCTTACAAGCCTCGAAAGACAGGCCTTATTGGTAGGTTGTGGTCTGCTGACTCAAATGGCTTTGCAAAAGTCTCTCGTCGAGATTGTGAATCAGGAAACCTTTATCCATAAGTAATGAACCCCAACGTGCCTTCCTTGTCTAGTTTCCAACAGTACATCCGTAACATCATACTACTTTTACCTACTTCCCTTACATTCACGAATGCTACCAACGCCGAAGACATGTGATTCATGCACATCACAACAACAAGATCATTGACTATTGCACTTGGAAGAAAGTTGTTAAAAGAACTGAGTGATGAATGAGAAGAAGCCGAAGACTGCGTGAATGACAGAAGACTAGGGGATCACGATCGTAAGGAACATATGCAAAGATGGGTTATCGTATTCAGAGGTCTTCATCCTCTTCGGGGAGAGGGACAGCTTCGGCCTGGCAGTTCGTGTCAACAATGTGTGACAATCCGAAAAATAAACATGAATCACCTGCTTCAATTCTTCCTCGTACTTTAACATCAAAGATGGATCCAGAGGAACTTCAGCGGGAGCGAGTGCTGGTGCAGCAACAAAGTCGAGCGCAGTGTTTCTATAATACAAATGTCAAATACTAACCATCGGAAATCATAGCGTTACCAGGCTTACCCAACCAACTTCCTTGCCAGCCACAAGAAAGGCTTCTCGAAGTTGTAGTTTGACTTTGCAGAAATCTCAAAGTACTGGAGGTTCTTTTTGCGGTGGAAGGTCACAGACCCTGTCTTTACTTTACGCTCCTTTGAGGATACGTAAATCAATTCGGTCCTAGTATTGATCGGGTTCATCCACTCACCTTGACATCGACTTTGTTTCCGCAAAGCACGATTGGAATGTTCTCGCAGACACGCTCGAGGTCACGGTGCCAGTTTGGCACATTCTTGTATGTGATTCTTGAGGTAACATCGAACATGATGATACCACACTGGCCCTGTATGTAATAACCATCACGGAGACCACCGAACTTCTCTTGACCTGCAGTATCCCAGACGTTGAAAACGATAGGGCCGAAGTTGGTTGTGAATGACAAGGGGTGAACTTCGACGCCGAGTGTGGCTACGAACTGGTATCAGTAATGTAGATATCGCGGGCAAATCGAATAGAATCGTACCAATGTACTTCTTCTCGAATTCGCCAGTCAAGTGGCGCTGCGTCGGAGCGAGGATCAGCACGCGATTGGGTTCAGAGATGGTCATTGTGGCGCTATTCACCTTGACGAATGTGGTTTTTCCGGTACCACCGTCACCAACTGAGGGATTTGAAGCGGTACGTGAAAGGTCCGAGAGAGTATGTTGGAATGCGATGAGAAGTGCAAGGAATAAGGTATCGATCAAACATGGAAAAAAAAATCAGTCCTCCAATGATTTAATGAAAGGCAACCATGTTGACGTACCAAGGACGAGTTTAAAGGTAGGGACAGAAGGGTCTTGAGTAGTCATTCTGTGTTGTACTCTATGTAGACAAGAGAGAGAGAGAGTCGAACAGAACGGAAGGTCAAGAGCAGAAATCAAGACGCTGAGATAAGGTTTGCTGTGCCACCCAGAACAATTGCCAGATTCGGCCATGACCTTGGTACGATTGCTTCAACCCATTGTTCCACGAATTCTGTACGGTATCATGGTCCGGATTTATGATACTCCCATCGTGCCTGTTTGGACTTTTTTCTGGCCTGTGAAACGAAGCTATTCCGACTTTTTCGCGCCTAATGATTAGATCAGTCGACGGTCTTCAATTTGGCGGCATGTCACTCTTCCCCGCTTGTCGGCCGTATCACCGAATGGTTTCTCCACCAGAGCCATTGTCAAGCTGTCTTGCGCGTAATGTTTTTGACAGCACTTTTTTACGATCCCTGAGCACTGATCGGTTATCCCACCAGTACGGATCCGAACAACAAAAATTACTATTTTAATTTGAGTGATCTCAAGTTCATCCGCTCGTGTCGCAAATAGACGGGACTCGGAAGCAGGAGTGGGAAGACCTACCAACCCTTGCCGACTAGGATGTTTTCGTTCATCTTCTCCTCTTCCCCCCACTCCTTTCTAACCATGTCCTCGCCCGCTGTTGTACCCAATGATCCAAAACCAAAAGCTCAACCAGGTGCGTCATGGAAGGAGCAGGAGGAGCATGTTATTCCAAAAAATCGCCTTGGAATCGTGTTTTTCGGTCTCATGTGTTCCACCTTTCTCGCTGCACTCGATCAGGTATAAGTATCTTTGACTATCTTGCTCGTCCGGCCTGACATAGCAGGCAGACTATCGTAGCCACGGCTTTGCCTACCATCGTAGAAGAACTGGGTGGGGGTAATAATTATAGTTGGATCGGGAGGTGAACCCTAAAGGTGTCGTCCGTGTGCATAAACTAACCTTTACCTCAGTGCCTATTTGCTGGCCTCAGCATCTTTGGGCCCGCTTTATGGGAAACTATCCAACATCATGGGTCCGTTTATTTGCTCTAGCCCATCCACCCTTTTCATTTCCGGTGTTTGCAGGGCGAAAGCCGATATTGTACGGATGCATTGTCATATTCTTGGTTTGTAATTGTGATTTACATGATGCAAACAATTTTCAAATGTATGTTGTTTTCAGGGAGGATCGGCGTTGTGTGGTGCCGCTCAAAGTATGACATGGCTCATAGTTTGCCGTGCTGTGCAAGGGATGGGTGGTGGTGGCATTACTCAATTGGTCCAAATTACTATATCCGACATTGTGTCCCTCGAGGAGTAAGCTATATTTCTTGTCCACTTGACAGTGTCTTAGGTCAATAGCCGAGGTAAATATGGGGGAGCCATCAGTGCCACATGGGGTATTGCCAGGTAAGCAACTTCCTCGGTCTGAAGTGCATTCCTTACGCCATGTTAGTGTCATGAGGCCACTCATTGGTGGGGTATGTCGACTTCGGTTCAATCACATGTTGTTCATGAACTTACAAAATGTTTAGGCGTTGACCGACCATGTTTCTTGGAGATGGTGTGTTACCTGATTTATGGTGGCATGATCCTAACGTTATGTCAAGGTGTTTCTGGATCAACCTGTCGGTCTTTTACCTGAGCTCGTGAGCCCATTTTGACGATTGCGATAGACCGACGGGTGGTTTAGCAGGCGCTCTGTTATTCTTTTTCTTGAACCTCAACCCACATCAAGGAAGATTATTTCTTGAGCATGCCAAAGAATTTGATTTTGTCGGCTTGGTCGCTGCTGTCTCTGGCGTACTCTGCCTTTTGCTAGGGTTTAACTCGAGCGAAACTACCTGTATGCAAGATTATTTGGAAGTGGATTTACTACAAAAATTGATTATAATCTAGGGAACAGTGCTAAAACTATCTCTCTCCTGGTCATCGGAGGCCTTTTGCTAGTGGTCTACGCAATCAATGAGGTGTACACCAAGCGTTCTGCAATTACCCCGCCACGACTCTTCAGAGTTTGTGTGCTATTTTCCGTCCCCGCAGTGTCTGACTTTTCTAGTAGACACGTACAACCGGCTTTATCCTAATTTCTACGTTTTTGCACGCTGCTGTATTCTTTGCGGGTGTGTCGATAGACACTGACAATTATTGGTACACTGATTACTTTGAAAACAGGGTCATAGTGTGTTTTTCATTCTGATAGCCGACCTCTATACTGAATATCCTCCAGTTATTTGCCGCTGTACTACCAAGGCATGTTGATTCGCTCTCTGATGTCAATTGGCTGATAGACAGCGTAGTACTTGGTGCATCTGCCACTCTTTCTGAGATCAAGTCTGTAAATCATGTGAAATACGTCAGATTTCTCACTTATATTATAACAGGACATTCCCTTACTCCATGAGTTGTGCCATGCAATCGGCACTTTCAGGTCTGTTTGTAACACGAACTGGATCATATCGTCTAATTATCTGGGGAGGGTGGGCTGTAATGACCATTGGATGGGGCCTCATGACCATGTTGGACAATACATCTAGCATGTAAGTACAATGACATTTGACTCGTGACGTCTGTGTCACACTTTTGCAGTGCTACGCAGGAAATATACTCCCTTATTACAGCGCTCGGAATTGGCTGCATGTTCCAGGTATGTCGAAAATGTGTATCTTGTTTTCTAACTAAAAAACATGACCGATAGACGCCACTCATTGCACTTCAAGCTGCCATGCCTCTGAAGGATATGGCTACTAGCACAGGAGCATTTTACTTCCTGCGGTGCGTGATTTAATTTTCTACACAGGCCCCGGGTGACACATCCTGCAGTTTGCTGGGTGGTACAATTGGTATCACAATCGGAGAAGCCATTATTTCGAAGACACTCCACCAAAGGCTCAGAGGCATTGCGGGCTTTACTTTGAACACTTCCGTTGCTTCAACTAACAATGGCGTCAGTAAAATAGCTTCGATTCCCGTATGTGACCATCTTAGATATCAATACGCTCGGACATACGACCATTTGCCGCAGGATGCTACCTTGAGGTCTGCAGTGATGCATGCTTACGCCCGCTCCATCAGTACGATCTGGCTGGTGAACGCACCGTTGTCAGCCCTTGGTCTTGTCCTCACAATCTTTATTCGTGCATATTCGCTACACCGCACGATCATCCGCGAGAGCACCGAGAAGAACGATGCTCGCGTCAAAGCAGCTGATGACGAGGCACCTATCGACGACCGTGCCACGGGACAGACACCTTCTAGTCTTGGAGGAGACAGTACAACAGCGAAGACGTGGTTGGCAGGGCTTAAAGTTACTAGATAACGGGAATAAATCACGTGACCGCAATGTCAATTTGAATCAATGAACTTTTGTTCCTGCTTTGCACAAATACCAGGTCATGGTTCCATCTACAGAGTCCGCAGTGCTCAGAGAACGTCCGCAGAAGAGGGTCCGGACTTCCGCAGAATCGACGTTCTCGAAACCTACACAGAAATTACCTGGCGATGCCCGCTTATTTGCCCCATTCCGCGCACTCGGACTGGTCACAAACCACATACCATTTTATCTGCAGACTCGTTCCCACAAGGGGGGCACAGAGGGTCCGCGGATACATATACTTACATGTCTTGGCCGATCTTGGGCACTCTGGGAGGGAGGAAAGATGACGTTATTATTTATTGGTGGGTAATATTATGATACACTTATCGAAACGGATTGGATTCTTATTCTCCGACGGTCTTTGTTGTATAGGTCCTGATGAACCTGATCCAATCTCATGTTTAACCATGGACGGTGACGCGATTTGGGCGACATCGAGTGTCCATGTCATCAAATATATTAGAGGAAAAGAGGTGGTTACGTTCGTTCTATTCTCGTGATTTTCACCAACAGACATTACAGGTCTCCCGGGCCACAAATTCGCTTGCAGCACCACTAGCTTCTATGGTGATATTCGGATCTCTCCTACTTGCTTTGACGCAGGATGGTGGTCGAATGGTTGTCTGGGACGTCTCGTCTGACGGTGAGGATACCGCTTTGAAGCATCGCCTTGCCCCCTGACTTTGCTCCAGCACCTTCATTCTCCTGTACCATCCAGTTTGACATTGGCTTCATCGCAGTCACGCTACTGCATCCCGCAACTTACTTGAACAAAGTACTTGTAGCTAGTAGTGAAGGCGACCTACAATTATGGAATATACGAACTCAGTGAGTATCTCTCTGTGTAATTATGTCGCGCGTATGCATTCTGTTCTCAGGACATGTATACACAAGTTTTCGAGTTCAAAACTGCTAACCTCACAAGGCTTGGGAAATAGGCCACCCTCTGCTATTACGGCATTAGTTCAATCCCCAGCAATTGATGTCGTAGGTATTGGGTTTACGTCTGGTGAAGTATCTGTGTATGACATCCGCGCCGACGAGAGGCTGATAAGGATGTTCATGGAGGGTAGTGCAATCAGAGGGCTGTCGTTCCGAAGTGGTTAGTACTTGTCTTCTCAAATTCTCATTTTGCTCATTATTTTCTATGTAAGATGGACACCAAGTCCTTGCTTCCGTCTCGTCTCATGGGCACCTGGCTCTCTGGGACTTGAACTCGGGCGGTCGCCTCTTGCATCTTGTTAGGGGTGCTCATGATGGCGCTATCAGCGCAGTGCAATGGGTGCCTGGCCAACCCATTTTAATAACGTCCGGGGAAGATAACTGTGTTAAGGTATGCCTTGATGTATCAGTTTCCCAACACCTGTAACCATAGCACAGCAATGGTTATTCGACTCCCCTACCGCTGCTCCACGACTACTTAAATTTCGCTCGGGACACCATACACCACCGCACCTGATTCGATACTATGGGGAAGACGGAAAACAGCTATTGACCGCCTCGACTGACCGAAGCTTGCGATATACTTCTGTTGTTCGTGACTCGAGGTCATTTGAGATGTCGCAAGGTGAGTACATGGCATTGCAATCGACCGAAGACACTGATATCAGTTGATGGTAGGATCTCTTGTCAAGAAAGCTACGGTGCTCTCCAAATCTCTAGAATCGGTGAAATTCCCGCCTATTACGTCTATTGCCCATTCAACGATGCGATCGAAAGATTGGGACGATGTACTCACTGCCCATACTGACGAGCCTTTGGTTCGGTCCTGGTCTGTGCTGAATAAACGTCTGGGAAAGCACACCTGGAATTATGCCGACGGCGCCAAACGAAAACTTCTGTCCGGTTGCGTGAAGGTATGCAGTGTTGGCTACGAGGTGAACCCGAGCTGATCAATTTTGCGTAGTGTGTTTGCGTTTCTACATGCGGAAATTTTGGTATTGCGGGATCCTCCACGGGAGAAATTCATATGTGGAACATGCAGTCTGGTTTGAAGCGGAAAACATTCAAAGTTGGACCGTGTCCTCAAGCAGTTACAGAGCGGTTGAACGCTAGTTGTAAACAAAAATCTAGCGAGCGCTGTATCACAGGTTTAGCCACCGATGGTTTAAACCGTGTCGTTATTGCGAGTACGTTGGATGGGACTATCAACGTGAGTCTCACACAAGCTGTGTTTTTACGATATTCATCAAGGGATCTAGTTTTTTGATTTCCATAGTACTAAACTGGAGCATACATTGGTGCTCGCCTCATCTGCCCAATCTATGGCTCTTCATCGAAATTCAGGATTGTTAGCTATTGTTTGTGAAGACATGACAGTGCGGGTGGCAGATATCGAAACAAGACGGATAGTCAGAGAACTGTCATGTGGCCAAGCTCGGATTCTTGACATTGTAGGTTCATGAATTGACTTGTTCCTATGATTGCTAATGGCCTCCTGGAAGGCGTTCTCACCAGGCTCGCGCTGGATAGTAACAACATCCCTCGATTCAATAATACGGACATTCGACATGCCAACTGGCTGTTTGATCAATGCTTTTCGTACGCCGAGTGTCGCGACCAGTATTGCATTTTCGCCTGCAAATGACTTTTTGGCGACTGCCCACGTGGACAGTGTTGGAATTTTCTTGTGGGCAAACAGAGCACAGTTTGCGGAAGTCACTCTTCGAACGGTATCTGAAAACGATATTGCCGAGGTCTCGTTGCCATCGATGCAGGGTAATGTTGAAGATGATGGTGCATGTCGTCCAGTTAGCTCCATGGTACCTGGCTCATGCGTCTGTCCGCAGCTCTGGAAGCATTGACTGGGATGGCAACAGAGGATGAACACGTAGATATCTTCTCCACGCCGCCTCAACTGGACGGGGAACTCGTCACTCTAACTCTGCTACCCCGATCACGATGGCAGACACTGTTAAACCTCGAAGTCATTCAGGCACGTGTCAACAATGTCTTGACTCTACCCGCGAGTTAATCGAACGCGACGATATCACAGCAACGAAACCGACCGATAGAACCACCCCAAAAACCTGAACAAGCCCCCTTCTTCCTACCTACATTGCCCGGTGTCGAACATCGATTTGCCATCGTCGAGAAGAAGGAAGATCAGTCCGAGAAGAAGACGCGCTTGGACAAAACTATGGCTCAGTCGAAGAGCGTCTTGCAAAAAAAGCTTGGAAGTGACGATTGTGAGTGATTCCCCTACATCCTCATCCGGTCTGGTGCTCATATGTTCCCATTGTAGCTGATGATGACCTTTTTGACTACATCAAGAGTTTATCACCAGCTGCAATTGACGTCGAGCTACGTTCATTGACCACGTTGGACCACCTACGGCAATTCATACATGCACTTAAGCGACGGTTAAAGTCTCACAAAGATTTCGAAGCTGTCCAAACGTTGCAAAATGTCTTTCTGCAAATGCACGGAGAAGTTCTCATCGACAACAGAGAACTACTGTCGGAACTGGAGGAACTAATGAAAATACAAGAGAAGGAGAGCGGGCGAATCATGGAGCTTCTTGCTGCTTCCCTTGGTACCCTTGGCTTTGTAAGGGACACTACGTAGACCCCTATCCCTGGTTTACATAAAATCCTTGTTACGTTCCACAGCCACTGTCTCACTCCCTTCTTTCGATCCAACCATGTCCTCCTCTGGGGGACTCGCTCCGGATGGCAAGGTTTACTGTAAGCACATGGAAGAAGCAGCAAGATACAAGTCCAAGACTGCTCAAAATCCGGATCGGTGCGATCACGATACTTGGTGGTCCTGCAATCCTCTCTAACATGACGTAGTGACTTCTATTGCTGCAGGATATCCAAAGGAGACCCAAATAGGTGTAATTTCTGGTGTAAGATCACCTTGACATTACATGAACATGCTTACCGATATTTTACTTCAGTTTGGGCGAATCGGGTTCCCCGACTGGCGGATGGGGTAGCCCAGGATTTAACCCAGTCAGTAGCCGAGTCGCCCCCTCCTCGACCCTCCATGGACGTCAGCCCTATGACGCAGCCAATCGCTACGCCTCCTGCACGCTCACCCCAGCAACAATTCTCACCAACGTTGAAAACCCCATCAGACACTCCGCAAAGGAGGAAGCGCTTAGAGGCCATTGAAGCTGGCCTGCGTCAACGCGAAGGAGATGCCAGTGCTAGTCAACCTGGTCCGTCAAGGGGGCGTGGCCCTTCCACTTCACCATCTTATGTTCCAGCCAACCCTCAGCCACCCTCACCTGTGCCAACCGATGTTGAATCTGAAGTTGAGACACAACCACAACGAAGCAGTTTTCTCGGACTTTGGAATTTAGGGACGGGCTCTTCTACCGTGCAAGAAGCACAACCTTCAACGCCAAAGAAACGACGCATCGCCTCACTCGATGAGCACACAGAGATACAGCCAATTCCTCGCGGAGGGTCATTACTTACGCCACCTCAAACCACACGACGCACTGTACAGCCCGACGGTTTCGTGCCCGTCTCTCCCACGCCACGCAGCCGAAAGGGAAAGGAACGAGAAATTGTGCCAGTACGCACCCAACACCAGGTTGGTGCTTTAGCGAACAGTATTGGTATTATGCTAGATTCCAAACCTGACTGGCGTTCCTTGCGTAGGGCTCTTTTGGTGGGCAACCACAAGAAGAGGATTCTCTGCCGGTTTTTACGGCTGCAGATGAGACTTCTTCGACCTCCAGCGCATCGCCCACTATTGCTGAGAATGTGCTTGATTATACTGACGGCATAAGGGCCAGAGTGAAGGCGCTTTCGGAGTACATGGACTCGTTCGACGTCTCAGAGGCAGGAAAGTTGCTGCAGACGATTGAACGACAGAAAAATCAATATGAATGTAGGGACCGCAGCCAGAAGATGCGGATTGGGGAACTGATCCTCGAAAAGGAGGAGCTTGCTGCTGAGATCTTGTTATTGAAGGAAGAGTTGACTCGGTGAGTTCCATGATTCTTGGTTCTGAGCGTGATGGCTGATTGACTGTTAGTTTGCAGGAACAGTGTCGTGCGCAGCATGAAGAGATTGAAAGTTATAAAGTTTTGATGGGATCTGAATTTGATTAGGTAATATTGTAGTATCACGTGTTGGTCGCGTCGCGTGAAAAATACAACGAGACGCGTTTCTTGTCCCCCCCCATGTTCGGATTTAGACCAACCCATACATCGTCTCCCGCAAAGCCAGCTCCATCGTCTGTCTCGGTTTCTGATGCCTCGCGAGCCTCTGCAGTGCCCAAGTCAGATCTACAGGCTCTCTCTCCCACAGAGGTCGACTTTCTCAACGCTGTTATAAGGAGGATCCCTCCCAACGCGACCTCTTTTCTGTCGGGTTTGAAGGCTTACAACGACGAATTGCACAACCGAGGTCTCGACAGTCAGACCGAAACGGTTCACTACGGAAGGCTGCTCGAAATCTGCAAGCTGAGGGGACCCAGTTGGCAAGTCAAGTGGGACGGGGTGAAGAAGCAGTACGGCTACGGGACTGTGCCGCAACGTCGTCCTCCTCGGCCTAAAACACCCCCACAAAGTCGACAAATCTCGTTTTCGAGACCGACTCGCTCGCCAGCATGCTTTATGACCCCTGTACGTGACGACGACGACGACGTATTCACTCTCCATTCCCATCAAGACCGCGAAGAAAGTGAGACCCAGGATACAGAACAAACAGAAGAGGATTGCGATGCGCACTCGTCTCATACGGAACGCCTACGCTATATCACGAGGTCCCGCAAGCCCCACGACGCATCGCAAGCAAGACAGTCCAATCCCCCAGCTTCTCGCCTGGCCAATCCCATTTTACCCTCCAGTCTCACCTATCCAACAACCCCTCGACCCCAGAGTACTTATCAACGTCGTGCACCTGTCTGGGAAGATACCTCGGACACCACGGATAGCGTGATGTTGGCCCCCTCGACCACCCCGCCTTCTTATCGAGCAGCAACCCGCACAGCACCCACTTGCAAGCCAGCGGTAGTCGAACTTCGAAACCATCTCCCCACTCCTTCGCCAATCAAATTACCCAAGCCCGAACCTCACGCTCAACCGGCACTACCCCGATCCCGTGAACGCAAGGGTAGTGTGATCAACGAAGAAGATGCATGGAAGAAAATCAAAATGGCACGAGATGAAGAAGATGCGGATAAGTTCCGTAGCGACAAACTTCTGGAACGCTGTTGGGAGATATGGCTGCTCGGTTACCGGTGGATGATTGTGCGGACCTTCCGTTATTCTATCATTTCAAATCAAGTAATACCACAGGTATTTTCCAGACGACAAACCAGCAGGTCTCTGAGGCTCGAGATAATGTCATCCTTGGGTCAGCGCTCCGACAGTGGCGTAATGCCACGGCCTCGCTTATCGAGGGACAGAAACACGCTCTTACACTTGCCAACACCCGTTGTTTGCGCGCGGCACTAACGTTATGGAAGGTAAAGCTAAGGGAGAGAAGGCAGGTTGCTTGGCGAAATGACATGCGAGCGAAAATGAAGACTATCCGCGAAAAGCGTGAGCTAAAGGCCCAGAAGGACGCCTGGGCTAAGTGGCGGCAATCTTTTCGATCCCATCTTTCTGAACTGCAGTATAACGAACGGATTGTCCTCCGCCTTTTCCTCCGTTGGAAGTCCAGCCTGTCTAAACTCAGCCGCTTGGAAGCAAGTGCAGAACGGTTCTACAACAGAACTACATGTAGTGCGGTAGTGCAAATTTGGAAACGTTGGAAACGAGCCCTCGCCATCAACGAGGCCGAAAAGGCGGTGATGGCCAAGATCGGTCTCCGACTCAGCCGTGACGTGATGCGGACGTGGAAGAAATATACGTGCGTCCATTATCCAAGAGTTTTATCAGGGTGTCTGGAAACCAATTTGTCTGGGCAGCTATGAGCGTCAAACAGCCACCAGTTTCTACGATGTTTATGTGATGAAACAGGCGGTGAGATCATGGAAGACTGCCCAAGATCGGATACGTGTAGGTCCACAGTATTATTTGGAACAATCCAATTCATTGCACCTTCAGGGAACGGAGAAGAGAGCGGATAAACATCTCGCTAGACAGGACGACGTACTTATCCGTGCTGTCACCCGAGTGTGGATAGCCCGCGAGCGTGGCAAACTTCTTGAGAGAGTCAGAGCGATGCGTCTCGTCAAAAGTACCTGGTCGGTCTGGAGGGAAAAGATGCACGAGCAACGCCAGGTAGAAGGTGAAGAAAAATGTGTAGTCATGATCTACTACACGAGACTGATTGTATCTAGATTGTGCACTTGCGTTCAGCATGCGGTCCAATTCATCCGCATTGTCGTCCGCTTTGGAAAGTTGGCGTCGAGTGTATATCATATATCAAAACCGGCGAACATTCGCGATCCAACGTCATCTTGCTCGAATACAATATGATGCGCTCTTGAAGTGGAGGGTCCAGCTGCGTGCCAGACTCAAGCTCCTCAAACATGCGAAAATCGTTGAAAAATTTATTGTGCAACGGCGGATATTAAATGCATGGAAATTCAAGCTCGCGGAAAAGAAGCGGCAAAACAAACTCAAGGCTTTAGAAGCACGCAGACTTGGAGAATACATGAAAAGTGGGTTGCCGGACATGCTGGTTTCTGCTTTTCTGAACGACTTCGTGCAGTGTGGCAGACAAAGTCAAATCGAAGGCGCTGGCTCCGTATTGCCGGAGAGCAGATCATTACTCGAGTCAATATGGTGGGATTTCAAGTTGGAAAGCCATGAAATTCTGACCTCGTCCACAGCGAACGTTGACTGATGCCTTGAGCCGCTGGACAAATCGAGTCATTGAAATTAAACTTCGAGAGCTTGAAATCCGGCAAAAGCATTCTCATGCCGTGTTGAAGTGAGGGGAAATTTCCTATCAGCGTGGATCATGTCTGACCTTTTTCTCCTAGGCATGCCTTTAAAAAATGGAAAAACATATGCCTGAGACACGTGGAAGACCTAAGTCTTATGGAGAGCCATCTCGACATCAAACGAGCAGGCAGGTCTTTCTCTTCGACAGAAACACCAGTCTTACTGAACGCATTACATCATGATCACTTTCCAGAGAACATGCAGCGGATGTTTCACAAATGGTTGGCCGCGGCTCGCGCTAGACGACATAAGCGAATTCTCTTGCGAGAGCGTCAGGCCAAGTTTGATCGGGCCTCTATGCAAGTTGCGTGGGATAGATGGAGAGAGAAGTTCATGGAAGAAAGGCTGCACCCCTTAGTGAGTCCTTGATACGCGCATCAGTAACTTGCCAGGGTGCTGACTCTTGCACTAAAGGTTCATCAAGTAATGCAACAGAACCAAAAGAACCTCCTTTACCGCGCGTTTGGGATCTGGCACTCGAAGACTAGGGTAAGATTTTACGGTTACTCCGAAAACCACCCTTTTACTAACGCCGGTTCGCTCAGTCTCTCCCAGCAATAAGGTTCCATGCTTCTCGGACGAAGACGAACATTTGGATAATTTGGCGGGCTGCCATGCCTCAAGCCCTCCAAGCCAAGAAAGCACGTGAAATTCATACCACAGCCATCCTATGTACGTTCGAGATTCATCACAGTGCAAGTCGCTTATGCATTCGGGTAGCACGAGCATTGGAGAAATGGAGCCAAGCCTACAAAACGAAGCGTCACCTTAAGGAGATAGCGTGAGTGACCTTGTTGTTGTATGCTTGCCGAACTAGGACGATCATTAACGATCACTAGTCGTGCCCGGTACTTACGCCTGCCAACCGTGGCGAATGGTCCACCTGTAGCCGCACCAAAACTTACCGGTCCGTTGGCACTAAAGGCGACGAGAAGTGCATATCCTCGGCGAACTGCGGGCGCTGAAACTGAATCCTCGGATTCAGATGCAGGCATGAGCAGGCATGCTAGCCGTTCCAGTGGGTTGACCCCTAAGGCTGGTATTGTGAGCCTCCTGTCCAGCCGAGCACGTGTAGAGCCAGTCACTCGCTCTCGTCTCAAATTAGCCACCCGAGAGCGGGAACCGAGCCCTGCTCGTTCTAAATCGTCCGTACTGGCAGCCGACGAGCCACCGGCGTCCCCACGACCGCGCTTTAGTGCACGACGAAATGCGAGCCCGGCGCGTTCAAAGATATCCCACCGTGGTACAAGTCCAGCGAGGTCTGTCGTCCCGACACAGAGCGAACCCGAACGAAGCCGGTTGTGGCAAGAA
The DNA here is from genome assembly GCA_038093875.1 of Boletus tylopilopsis. NCBI lineage: Eukaryota > Fungi > Basidiomycota > Agaricomycetes > Boletales > Boletaceae > Boletus > Boletus tylopilopsis. The sequence goes on along the minus strand of JBBPTB010000028.1, from coordinate 38,267 downwards.
CTAAGACAAGTACGGATGCGGTCTCGGCCACCCACAGAAAAGTCACGATCGCCTGAGCCACCACCCTAAAATTTGCCACATACATGTCATTTGGATAGAGGCATGCGGCTGGATTGATGATGCTTGAAAGTTGAATGGATGACAGGATGTCGCCAGGAGAAAGACCCTTTGATTCTGACACGGTGTTGGTATCTAGTATGCGGAACGGAATCTATTTTACTCATGAAGCATGCGGCTTCTGCTTGCAAAGTTTGGCTTAGAAATATCTGGGTGATGCGAGATAGCAAGAGACACGTGGCAAGTGAGGAGAGAGAAGACGACTCGGATGCCACATGGATCAATGCAGGTGTTGTGTAGGCGCGTCCCCTTTTGAATGATCGACTGGTGAGTGATCTGATCGTTTAGCGTGAACAAGACACGAGGTACATTGAATTGCACTTGACAGACGGAGAGTATACATACTCTCATTCAAGGAACTATCGTCGTGTGGATGCACGACTCGTGTAGAAGAGAGCCCCATCACGAGTTTTGATAGTACTGCCAGCCGACCCAATTTGCGATAACAAAGTACGAGCTGATGGGTATAATTAGCAACACAAAGTACTTGTAGTGCGTGTCCGTGGCCAGGACGTCAAGCAGCTAGCGGTGTTGATACGTCAGGTGAAAGCCAGATTGTGACAGAATCTGGTGCGTGGACGTACAGGGATGCCTGAGAGTGGGAGGAATGCGCTAAATAGGACGGCATAACTTGCCAATAGGAAGAAGAGGCAAGCAAGAACGATGACAAGGTTGGCAGGATTGAGGGGCGACATGTGTGTGCTGGTCGGAGCATGCGGCCATGTCCTGAGGTCGTAATCCCGGGCCACAGCGTGTTCAATGTCGTCGTTTCCCCATTCACGCCGAGTCACACCGTTTCGCGGAGTGTGCCATCACGGCTACATTTTCAACAAGATCTAAAACTACACTACTTACTTGCGACACGGTTACGAAGCGAGAACTAGATGCATTGAACGTGGGGTGGTGTTACAAAAATTAGACAAGTGTAACTTGGGGATGGGCATATTTTGATAGGTGACGGAATGCATGCATGGTACAAAAATTGAGGGGTCATCATCCGTTGAACGTCAAAAGAGAGCGCGGTGTCAAACATAGCACAAAGTTGAAGAAAAAAAAACGAATGCCAACGCGGTACGAAGGGGGAATAAAATGCTCGGACATAAAGAAATCGCAAACTCATGTACTCAGCTTGGTGCGTTTTTCGAGGTTCCTCTCGGTCAACCCACAGTACCTCTTCCGCGAAAAAAATTCCGCATCGGAATTATCGAGATCTGATCGTGAGTTAGAGACGGGGAAGTATTCAGGGCGTCCATCATCTGTGTCGTGCATCCCATGCGAGGACGGCTCATACGGACTGAGCCCATTTTCATCAACACGCGGCGTATCGAAAAGTTGCGGGATGGCTATCGACGAGGGAGGCGAAATTGGCTGCATGTCCGAGGACGATACACTTTCCTGGTCCGGTGTTAAACGAGGATTATCAGCAAGGAGCAAGCTAAAATGGTTTGTCGACTCGTCAGAAGGATCGACTTTCATGGCGCTGCAGCTGCCGTATGATGAAACGGAATCTGCCACACTTATCCTCCTCTTTTTCCTTGGACGGCGGCCCAGCGGTGATTCAGCGGAGGCGGCGATTGCAGGGGCATGGCTGTACTCCATTGCCTGAAAGGTAGGCATGTACATTGGGGCGGAAGTGAGACCGTTGGGGGGACCTGGACCAGCGTCCTTATCGCTGTTGGTAGAGCCGAAAGGGTCTAGACTGGAATGTTTCCCGCGAAGAAAGGGACTGAGTCCTGTACGTTTCTTGACTTCTTCGATAATGATGTCAAGGCCTTTTCCGGTAACGTTTGGGCAGCCTTCGGTAGAGTAAACTTCAGCCTCATCAGCGCCATCCAAAAGAACACCGCCGGCGTTGATGCGCTTCTGTAAGGCGACCGCAACTGCGTGGAGACGCTCGTCGTGCGCAGCGAGAACGGAGATGCCCTCGGCACGACGCGCCCAGTAGGAGAATTGTGTGTTTGACCAACCGGAAAGCACGAGGATGGTAGACCGTGTAAGCGTGACGGAACCTGACGGGGAGTGTGGATACAGATGGGTCAATGATTTGAGGGGATTGTACGGATGGCTGCGTAAATACAAGGTAAGCGTGAACCAACCGCGCGAGCAGGCAGATGGAGCACGGATGGAGGGGGGGACGACGTACGGGACATAAGTTCGCAATACTTCTTTAACGACCTCGACCTTTACGAGAAAATCGATCGCAGTGGCACCAGGCGGGGGACTGGCGTCGTCGCTGGAAGTTTTGCCTCTGACACGAAATTTTGACTTGATCGGGCCCAGACGTCGTTCGGACAGTCGAGCACAAAAGGTGTTCCATCTCGCCTCGCCAAGCTGATCGCGAAGAAAGGCGGCTGCACATGGGTCAACTTGAGATGGGGAGCTGGGAAGCGTGCGCTTAACGGCGGAGCGGTTCTGTCGCTAGGATAAGTGGTGAAACAAGAGAAAAATGGGGGGAAGACCTACCTCGATGTCAGCCCTGCTGAGTTCTGCAGGGTTAGACTGCACAATGGGCGGCAGTAGGGTATGCGCAAGAACCGAGGGCTTAGGAGGGGACGACGAAACAGGAAAAAGGGGTGATGCCTGGTCTGGTGGACAGACAATGTCCTGTAGAGGAGGGAGATATGCAAGAGAGGCAGGGTGAGCGCGAGAGTCATGAAGCGAGGAAGCGCTGCGAAGGGCAATGTCATGAGAGTGATGCAAATGTTTTGGAGACACGTGAGGGCTATTGTGGACCAAGGAATGGTTTGAACCTGAGTGAAGTACAAAGTGCAAGTCAGGATGGGGGACGTGAGGGTCGTGGGGGTAGTGATATGGAGAGAGAGCGTTGGAGAAGGGACTGCAATCAGGAAAGGAACTATAATACACAGAAGAGTCGTGAATAGATAATACAGGAATGGAGGAGAAGGGTGAAGCATGAATGTCGATGTCGTGCACGTCTTGGTCATGGTCGTTGAGATCGGGGAGTGGGGGGAGGATGGGGGGAGCGTCGTCGAGGATGTCGCTGCCGTCGATGAGGTCGACGGTGGCGGTGGGCATGTCGTCGTGAACGACGAGGGGAGAGGAAGGGAGAGGAAGTAAAGGAGAAGGAGAGGATGGGGAAGGGAAATGGCGAATCAAGGCTGTCATAATAAGAGCCGATCTCAATTAATGGTGTGAATAATATACCTTTTATAGAAATTAAGTATTGACGTTCGGGGGTGCCTCATGCTCATCGCCAACGACGACGACGACGACGACGATGATGAGCGAGCAATCAGAGCCGACCAGCTCAATGTGCGATCAGTCCGTCGATGTACCCGATGCGTCTCGCTCACACCAGCACATTACAGCCCTCAACACGGCCTCACACCTCACCCTGCCTCCCGCACCCCATCTCCGTCCCTGCCCGAGATCCCTGCAGCGGACCTCAACCTGACGAGCTCGTTTGATTTCATCGAATCCATCATGGGCCCGAGTTCATCGTCACCAGAGCCGCAGTAAGTCCAGCTCGCCCCCGCCATGTCGTCGCACAGGCACGATCAATCACCGTCCCCCGCAGCGTCGAGCGAGTGCAGAAGCGGGCGAGTAACGTGTTGAAGTTGACGCAGGAGAACGAGAAATTGAAGGAGGAACTAAAAGCGATGTCTGCGCGACTCGAGGCAGCTGAGCGGCGACGCCAGGAGATTGCAAGCCGACAACAGCAGCTTGAGACGCAGCAACAGCATCCCAACGGCAGGAGAACTGTCGGCGAGAGCCAACCGGGCGTTGTTCAGGATAGCTGGTGAATTTCTATATACCTACTACGTCGTCCTCGATTGCTTTGATTGTCTCACGTACTACCCTTAATTACTATACCTCGTCTCTCACAAACCGCCATCATCATCATCATGGCCCGCAGACTCTCTTCCACCCTCGAAATGACCTCCGCCAAACAGCCTCCTTCCCGCAGGGGGTCCGACCGCCGCCTCCCAGACAGGCGTGGCTCTGGATATTCGTCCGGCTTCTCATCCCGGAGGCCATCCATCGATCCATCCAGGCTGGTCCCGATGGACAAGTTCAGTCCCCCACTCAACCCAACCTCCCATCCACTGATCGTGGCACAGAACTACCCACGTCGGCGGGACAGACAACTTCAACGTCGTCTTTGTCGGCGCTGGCAATATCATGTTCGGTCAGTACACCCCTCCAATCCCTCTCCGATCCTGTTCATCCCACCCCCGCAGGCTCTGATGAGGGTCCATGGAATCATTCCTTCCGCTTTGAACAGTAAGGTTTCTCCCCTTCTCCTCTCTGATACTCACTACTGTCCAGCAAACTGGGCCGGCGTCTCAAAGTGGTTGCCCTCATCGATCCTGCCATTGACCGCGCCACTGCCGTCCTCCAGAAAAAATGCGACTCGTTCGTCGTCTCTGCATACCAAGATACCCGTGTTTACAAAACGCTCGATGACTTTGTCAAAAATATGTCCCCAAAAGAGCGTCCACGTGCTTTCGTCATCGGTTCGCCCCCCATGTTCAGAGGCACACTCCAGCCAGGCCGTGATGTCGAGATGCAGATCCAGAAGCACTTCCCTGGCGTTGCCATGTTCATCGAGAAGCCCATAGCGACAGGCGATAAAAGCGAGATCGACGAAACCTTCAAGGTCGCCAAATCCATCTCCGAGAGTGGCGCCATCGTCTCTGTTGGGTGCGGCAATTACTTTGTTTCTTCTAGACCATTTCCCCAATATCCCTGCAGGTACATGCTCAGGTACCTTAAGGCTACCCAAAATATGAAACAAATCATCGAGGAAAACAACCTCATTGTGATGGCCACTATCGCACGCTATGCTTGCGCTTATGAATCCATTGCCAAGCCAGATTGGTGGGACAAGTCCAAGAGGTGCATGCCTCACCTAAATAGACGCATACACTCGCGTCCTGACAGTCCTTCAGTGCTGGTCCTGTCATCGAACAGGGTACTCACTTTTGCGACCTCTCTCGCTACTTTGGCGGTGAGGTTGACATCTCCTCCGTGACCGCTCACTCACTTGAATGGGATGAAAACGCCGGCTACCTGTCCAAAATGGCCTTCGACGAGAGCAAGATCGCTCCCGAGAACAGGATTCCGCGTGTTACTTCTGCCACCTGGTACGATTCCAATCTCCGTATCCATGAGGCCAATCTAACCTTGCCCGCCTCATTTACAACACAGGAAATATGATTCAGGCGCAGTGGGCTCATTCACCCATGTCGCGACTCTCCAGGGTCGCAACTACAGTTGCGAGTTGGAAGTCCATGCTGATGGGTACTGCCTCAAGTCAGTAAGGATCTACGGAAATGAGACTGGGTCGCTCATTTGATTTCCTCAGGCTCGTCAATCCGTATGTTCAGCCCATTCTTTACGTTCGCAAACCTGGAGACGACCAAGAACAAGTTTTCAACTTCCCTGATGACGACCCGTTCTTCTCGGAGGCACGCATTCCCTTATCTTCCTTTCCATTTTATACAAATTCCCGCAGGTCTCCAACTGGATCGATATTATCGAGGACATTGAAGAGGATCCTGATGCTGCTCAGATCCTCAGTTCTTACGAAGGTGCCCGATCTTGGCGTACCGTGGCTCTGTTGCTAACGGAGTTCCAGATGCTTGCAGGACTTACGAGCTCACTTGGGCCATCCGTGAGGCCAGCGAGCGTTCCCGTGTCCAGAGACTCGCTGCTGTGATGGCCTCTGTTGCGGTGATCGAGGAACCCATTGCCGAGGAAGAATAAAAGCGGAAACACAATGAACACCGAAAGACGAAAGCAGAGCAGGATAGAAATGTTTTATAGAATCCTTTGTAACAGCATGATCATCACCGTCGCGTTCAGACGAACTGAGTACACAAACACAAGCCCACTGGTGGTCATAACGCGGCCCCAGGGCCTACCCGACTATGGATCGCGTCGGCATAATTCCAGAGCGAGTCGTACCAAATTCATCACCACTCGCTTCCTAATTTATGAGATTTTCGGGATAGCAACATGTCTGCCAAATATGCGACTCAGGACAGGGTATGCGATCCCGGAGATCTCATCAGGCCCAACGCGGCCTGGCTGTCCTTGAGCTAGACCATGGAAGGTGCCTGGTGCAGGGACAAGGGACAGATGGTGCCTTTCTGGTAACTTGGAACGATACCCGAGCTGTACGGAGCGTGGCATCATCCATATTGTAGGCAGTGTCAAGCCTGTTTTAGGGAGGCGTATCGCGCAGACAAGGTCAGCGTCAAAAAAAGCAGCACGACAATCGACGCAGAATGACTTGTTTGTTGGCGTGGGTTGGGTTTCGTAAGGTTTCGGGATTGCGTAGTGAAAATCCAACGTGAGACGATCCAAGACTTGTTACCGAGATCGGCGTGAATGGGAACTACCGTTTGTATTTTCGTCCCACCAAAGGCTCGGGATGGCACGAAAAAGTCGATGATCCCTCGCCAAGTTAACTTTCTGCTAGCAGATCAACGATCGTCGTCTCTCGTCGAACGCACGTACCCACCGTTGACACTGGACCAATTTTGAACAATTGGCAACGACGACGGGTCACTCCTGAATCGGTGATCTCTTTCAATCTTCTTCGTCAGAGGCTGAAAAACGTGTCCATGATCTATTCCACGAGGAAGACTCGTACTACCTTGCAACCGCGATCGGCGAGCGAAGGTCCGCGGCGTTTCGCGTCACGGATTTTTCGCACACGGACGTGAAGCTCTTGTCGTTTAAAAGTGTCCAAGGTGTACAAACGATAGAATATCGGGGGTGGTACCACGGAGGTCGCCCGCCTGAAGGGAACATCTTGCGGGAAATATCGAGGCTCCCGCTGAAGCACCTGGCATTGACCTCCTTCAAGTGTTGTTAGCATTCCAACCCTTGGGAAGCAATTGAATTTACTTTGTCGGTTACATTTACCCTTGATCTCCTCGATGTGCTGTTAACGGATTTAACGGAATTTCGGGCCATTGAGTACCACGTACGTGCTAAATTTCTTAATACATTCTATGATCCCGAATCAGCAGACAGACCATGTGAATAGGCAGAATAGCATTCACCGAGACAACACGCCCGTGAAGATAATTTCCCAAACAGAGAGGTAGCAATGCCAATGCCATCGTGTGCAACATAGAGGCAATCCGTGGATGCAAAAATCACATCAGTTTAAATACGCGTCAGGAACCCTTGGTCCCATGAGGATTGAAGACTCGCATCGAGGCGGAAAAGCGTCGCAAGAATAGATTTTTCCAATCTCGACGGGATTTGATGAAACGACGTCCGGGCAGATAGCATTTTGCAAAGCGGAAAAAAAAAACATAATGGTATGGAACAATAATCACACACGTGTCGATCCGATGCGCGACGCGTGATCTCGGATTGTAGTCCGAGAGACGGCCGACCGGAGACACGAGTGCGAACGCTCAAACACTCGCTTGTGAAGGCCGCTTGCGCTCTGGTTCCGTGTCCTTGGCATCCGATACACCTGGGGTGACGGACTTCGCGTCCTCACGCTTGCGCTTCCTCGCGAGCCTCGCCTTCTCCTTGCGCCCTTCTTCGTCCCAGTCATCTTGCAGGTGGGCTTTCAACAGCGGCATGTTTTTCATGTCCCGTTCGCATTTCCAGCAACATAGGTCCTCTTTGAGGAGGTGCTCGTAGTCACTCTTCCTGAGTCGCGACATCTGTTCGTGTCAGAGATATATGGGTAAACGAACATCATGCCGATGATTTGGGTACATACTTGCTCGAAATAGGATGGTTCCGCCTCAAACCAAGCGAGGACGTCGCGCAAGTGCAAAAAAAAGCCAAGCTTGGGGTGAAACGAATTATAATGCTTCTTGTGCTTCATCTTTTCCGAACACAGATCGCTTGACAAGACATGCAGATGCAGGTGACTGCAGACGCACGAAACACGTAGTTGACCTGAGTGAAATGGAGACGGAGAGGGACACATGAGACCTACTCCATGCTCGGGTTTCCATGAAATCCTGTCCAAATCTCCCATTGGAACCCGTAGCGGCTCAACATCTCTTCGCGAATCATTTTCCTGACCTTGTCGGCCTCCTCCCTGAGATCCAGGACCACTTGTTTCGCGCGCGCTTTGTCACCCTTGAGCAAGGTACGCAGGTTGGTGAGTTCGCCCTCGCTCAACGGTGGCCTGATGCGAGGCAGGACTAGAAAGTGAAAGATCGACTTGGGGAACGCGTCGAACACCGTCAAACATTTGTCCGTATACTCGAACAGGACAGACGGCGGCAACGTCTTTGGTTCCGCTTGTTGTGCGTACCTTCGCAAGACTGTCAAGTTCGACATGAAGTGTCAAATTCTGAGCGGCGGGCACGCGGACAGCGAAACCTCGGTTGCATACGCGAGGGTATAATACAGTTCTAGGGGTACATTTGTCACATACACGCCACAACCGCTCAATCACCTGCCCGCCTTCAGCAGTTCCCGCATGTTCTCGCTGAGTGTCGGAAGTGGGATAGTCAGTGTCTTCGCGCTAGCTGCATCACCCGCTGTATTCCGACGACGGATCACAGTACTCGGAGACGGAGATTGACTAGTCTCTTCAGCACGTCGTCGGTCGATGTCCGCTACGAGCTGGGCGTATGAGAGGAAAAGCACTTCTGCTTGAGCGAGGGTAGAGTCAAGTTCGATGGTCATGCTGAGTTCGTTGCAATACTGCATGAAAACGCGAAATTCGATTGTGTACAGTCGTGCCTGGACTATCAGGACTCACCTTCAAGATCTCATCAAACTGAGGAGATGCACAGGTAAGTCTGGTCTGGTGGTTTGATAGGGATGTATGAACAAACCTCGACAAGGTAACGCAAAATCATGTCGCGATGCGACTCGAGGATCGCCAGTGCGATGAAAAGGACAAAACTGTTGCTGTAATAGTCCGTCCAAAGCACCTCCCAGAGTCGCAACACATCATGGAACGGAAATTCGCGCTTGAAAGCGATCAGTACCCAGCTGGAGGATACGTCAACAAACGAAGCATCTGAGAAAATCTCAAAGGCTCACCGGAAACAAAAGAACAAATTGAGCCCCTCGGTTTTCTCTATCAGGGGCCATTGAGAGGGTGCAGCGCACGGAACGAGAGAACTACAAACCAAAATGTCGATACAGCTCCGGATCCATCACGCTAATGAGCTCTTGCAGGGTGGATAGCTGCTTCTTCATACCGCTCTGGTCACGGAGGAAATTCTGGCCCTGAACAGGGGTTGGATATCAAGCTACTCCGTTACAAGGGACGCACCATGCGATTCATGACTTCTACGAAACACCAGAATGTTAACTCCTCCTCCGCATCCATTACGACGTACAGTGGCGCACAGAGATCAGACATTCCCTGCACATATCCTTGAAATGGGCGGATCAGCATGGGGCACGATTGATATATCCCCTGTGAAATTCACCAAGATCCTTATCATAGAAATTATATGTCAGGAGAATACCACCCATGCGGTCAATATGTTCATTGCTGGGGGACTGCGCTCCGATGTCGGTGAGCTGAGGTGAGATCGTAGAATATCGTCGGTAACCACGGTCCGCCTCGGGGTCACCGGGCGAGTCTTCGTAGGTGTGGGAGAACAGTGGGTGGGTACGATCTGTGCGACGGCAGTCCACGTCTATACGATGGCGTTCTTCAAGAACATCCTGTCGATCGAAGACCTCTGGTACGCCGCACCATTCATTCTTTATGTCTCGATAACGTTTTCTGCACGAAGCCATGAGCACGATGGATAAACCTAGAAAATTATACAAACCTCTTTTCTTCCCACCCCCTTTTACGCTCCTTGGCATCAACGTCCCATGCGTGAACTCCGAGAAGGAAGGGCCAAATCTTCTTCCTCATCGTTCCCGCAGGTGTTATCCCCCTCCTGAATACTTCCCGTTTCATCTCTTCGATCCTCACTTTGGGCCGCCCGTCGGCCGCAAACCACTTTCGCCATGTCTTCTCATCAATGGGGTTGCGGGGATCCCTTGATGTGTTTGGTGTCGGCAAATTGATCGTAGAATGCAGCAGCTCAAACACCCCCAATGAAGATGTCTCTTCTTCCAAATCTGGGGATGAGGCGGGTAATGCTTGTGCCTCTCTCCTCCTCGCTCTATCGCCCTCTTCTGCGACGATTCGCGCCCATCTAGCGAGGTAAACGCGGGCACTCTCAAACTCCCCAACACCGCCCTTTTCGACCCAACTACCCCATTCCCATTCGCCGTTGGCGTTCACAAGAGATTTGACAGGATCGGGGAGGTGGGGCACGATCGGCTTTGCAAGGGGGTGAGACAGAATGTTTTGTGCGGCGTGACGCGTGGCACGGGTGATGTTGGAAAAGGATTGTAACAGCGCAAGACGTGCTTGGGACGAGTTCTGCGTTGTCGAGACAGATGGTGGGTAGAGGGAGCGATGCAGTACTGACGGACGATTCGCATAAGGATTGGTCGTGCCAGAGAGCGGAGTAGAAATTGGCTGAGGACGACGGTGAGCTGGAACCGGTGAGTGGGAGTTTGCGTATGATGATTGTGCAAGGATGTCATCTACTGCATCATCGTCAAATATTTGAGTGGAATGTGTCTCTATGTCCGCTTTGGATGGGTCAACTATGAACAGGGTTGGCTGAAGAGAAGAACGCAAGAGGTAGGCATAACTTCGTAAGCGTGATATGAAGTCTTCTCCCCCCCAAGATACCTGTGGGTGTGCAGCAGATGCCGATGTACCTGAAGCGGGCGGAGGGTATGCATTCGAAGAGTTCCGTCTTTTGTGTGTACGCGGTGGAAGTGGCAGAGACAGTGATTCATCGTCGTGGAAATGCAGAGTCGGTAACGTGGAACCATTGATGAGATTGATACCAACAGTACCGTCTGTGAATATTTGACGAGATCAGCGTACTGGGACGAAGAACAGTATCACCGGCTTGCTACTCACACCATGACGACAAAGTCGGAGGGTGAACCAAGAGGGAGTATATGGATGTCAAAGGAACTGAGAACGCATACGACTCCGGCCGTTGCGTTGGCAAGTCGATAAGGACTGCGTCTGTAAGGCAGACGGTCAGACGTGACAAGGGAAAGGACCACCACGAGGCATGCCAACCTTCTTCGTCTTCGTCCAAGATGACCTTTTCCTCAGTTTTGACAAACTTGTCCCACTCTTCCGCGCCTTTTTCGTTCAGGAGAGTCTCTGGTATCCACGCTAGGAGATATGTAGGGTTGACTGCCTCCTACAAGCGACGATGAGGTGGGTGGGATTGACAGAGACGATGGAAACATACACGTTTGACGAGGGCTACGAAGCCCGGGATGTTGTCTCTTGCGTAGGCAGTAGGATTGACGTAGACCTTTGACTTGCTGTAAAGAAGCCTGTACTTGCTTTCCTCGTCTGCAGACGTGGCAGACGAGACGTCGTTGTCGCTGCTGGCGATGTGCTTTATTTCGACCATCGAACCTGACTGAAAGAGAGGGGTAGCTCAGATGGACATGCGCACGGGGCGGGACGGGACATTTGGGCTTACGGATATGATGGAGAGGCAGCTTTCAGAGAGAGAAGGAAGATGAGAATCGCCACCATGCATATGTCGCTCTCGCCTGCGGACTACGGTTCTTGGTCGGTCGCTGACTCGGGAGCAGCGCAGTCCATTTGTGGCAATGCGGCAGGCTCACACGTCACGCATTCAACCATCCTCCTCACCAGCAATGTTGTATTACAATGAAACAAAATGCCCACAGAGACACGCTGTAGGTTTACTTTTGGTACGACCACACATTCTTAAGCACTGCACGACCCCCCCACCGACACCAACGAGAGGCAAACTCGTCAGCGCACCACTCTCCAGAGCGGGAATCGTGAAATAGAACTCACATCCAGCCTTGGTCGCTAGTCGGTTGAGAGAGTCGTCACTTTCGCCTTGGGAGCGGACCTGCCCACAGAGTGCAAACGAGGTGTATGAGTTCAACGCACGGCCGTTCGCATCAACGTCGACGACATTGATCTGAACCGATGCGTGGTCCTTGGAGGTAATCAGGCGGTCTGGAACGCGCATGGATCGTTGGGTCTCCGAGCAGACATGGGACCTGAATCACTCACTGGTGGCCGCACATTTGCGGGGAACGTATAGATCAACAAGAACGCCCTTCACAATGCTCGTAAGTCGATCACGGCGACTAGAACGATCTAAAAGCGCACATACCTGGTCGTTTTCCATTGCGAGATCGTGAACCGCGATGAAATGGGAACAGTTTGGTGCTTGTATTGAAGGGTGGGAAATGGTTATGTCAGAACTGTACAGATCTTTGATTACATATCAACCCCTATGCGTGGATAATGTTGGTGCAAATGCAGACAGGCAGAACAAGAATGCAGGCATAACTAGTGGCAATGGCGCTAGGCCTCAGGAACGGCGAACAGATATTACTGATCCAAGCCGCAGGCATGGTCCGTGATGAAGCAGGAAGTAAAAGCGTGGTCTTTGCAAACGATGGATGAAGAGCAGATCGGTAGGACTACATCGTGGCTGAGATGACTCTGTAGATGGGGAGCAGACGCTCGCAATTAACTGCGTCATATGGAACTAAGTGTTCGATTATATGGCGATAAGATGATGAGAGCAGATATTGGACAACAAGATTCAAAACGGAGTGCCGGGATTTGCGCCGCGGGGGAAAACTGGCATGAGATTGTGAAAAGTGACTCTGCTGGGATCGAATGGAACATGAGGCGGCGGTGTCTTTGGACAGTCTGAAAAAGGATCGGTGAGGCGGTAAACCGGAGGGTGCTGTCTGGAGAGTGACACTCCAGGGGAAGATTCCTGGACACCGCCAAGGGGATTCGAGCGCAGAGATGATTTTCTGCGACGCACCGGTCCAGAAGAGGGGATGTTGTCGGCAAATGCGACGGGATCCTCGGTCAGAGGCAACTGAGAAAGGTCTGCGATGTCGCAGCTGATGGGACTTGACATCTCAAGGGCAGAGATCCAAGGGAGCTGATCGAAAATGGATGGACGCGCAAAGGCATCGAAAGGGCAGTCAACGCGTTGCACGAGACGACGGCGTCGAGTGGCGCGAGCAGAGAGACGAGACTGTGCGCGTCTCTTGTGGGGTGCACCACACGGGGTGGGTGATTTCGAGTTCTGCGGGATGACGGGTGAGCGAGGCGTGCGGACGGCGCCGGGATGACATACGAGGGCGACGTAAGGTGATTCGTGGAGTCTGATGGGAGACAAAAGGCGAGGTGGCGACAGGAATGCTCGCGCGTGCTGTGTGGGGTTAGCGGAGGGAGGACAAGGGGGCCCAGAGGGAGTACGACGGACTTGGGGGACGAGGGCGGAGAGTTGGAGGGGGGAACGCGGGGACGGTGCGATGATGGCAGGCATTTGTGTGAGAAGAAATAATATTGATACAGAGGTGCTTTAAAGAGAGGGCTGGGTCATCCTGAAAGGGGGTCGAGACAATGGAAAGCGGTTTCCGCGAGGCTACCAGCACACCATTACTACATTTGGAAATCTGACTCTTTCCACCTACAATGCGGAGCGTCAAATTTCGTGCCACGGTCGTGTACACTGTCAAGCAGTCACTGTGACTCGATCGCACCAGTGTCCTTGGTCACCGGGTGATTCCCATTTGGTATCCATTTCACGTTCTCGATATACCACCAAGTAGATTGAAAGATTAAAAAAAACAGGCAGTGCGACGCGACAATGCTGATGCAAACTAAGGGTGATGATACAAATACTATTCTCTCTAGTCAATTTCCTCCATTGCAGAAGTCGACGCTGGCTCGGCAGCTGGTGTCTCTTCCGTGATCTCCGCCATTGGCTCGTCATCCTCCACGTCGAGACCCAAACCGATCATACGATGGATGCGCTTGGCAAACGAGGTAGGATCCTCGAGCGAGAAGCCAGACGTGAGGAGAGCCGTCTCGAACAGCAAGTACGTCAGATCTCGGACCGACTTGTCAGCCTTGTCTTCCGCAACCTTGCGCTTCAACTCTTTAATGATCGCGTTGTGAGAGTTGAGCTCGAGCGTCTTCTTTGATGCCATGTACGACGACATCGATGAATCACGCAGAGCCTGCGCTTTCATGATACGCTCCTGCAAACAACGGTTTAGTTCTTGTCCCTTGCAGAATTTCCCGACAACATACCATATTCGATGACCAACCAAATTGACCCGTGACAAGAACACATGGCGAGTCGGTAATTCGGTTGGAAACGACAACCTTCTCGACCTTGTCGCCGAGGGCCTCCTTGATCGTCGTGCACAAGTCATTGAATTGGGCGGCCTCCTCTTCGCGCACCTTTTTCTCTTCCTCGGTCTCCTCGAGCTCAAGGCCCTCTTTCGAGACACAAACCAGCTTCTTACCCTCAAACTCCTTGAGTTGCGTGATGGCGTACTCGTCAATGGGGTCAACCAGCAGTAGAACCTCGAAGCCCTTCTTCTTGAGGACCTCGAGGAATGGCGACTCTCTCAGACCGGCCAGCGATTCACCTGTGAGGTAGTAGATCGACTTTTGGATCTCGGGCATACGGGTAATGTAATCTACGTCGTGTTTCAGCATTGATTTCCGCACTACCATGAAACAACCACAAACCTTTTAGCGAGGTCTGCTCTTCAAGAGCTCTGGTAGAGTAGAAGCGCAAGAACTCGGCGAGCTTGCTACGGTTTTGAGCGTCCTCGTGGATACCAAGTTTCAAGTTCTTGCCAAACGCTTCGTAGAACTTGCTAAAGTTGTCCTTGTCCTCCGCAATCTCACTGAAAAGGTCCATGCATTTCTTGACAATGTTCTTACGGATGACCTTGAGAATTTTGTTTTGTTGAAGAGTCTCTCGAGAAATGTTGAGAGGTAGATCCTCGGAGTCGACGATACCCTTGACAAAATTGAGGTACTCGGGAATGAGGTCTTCGCAATCGTCCATGATGAAGACACGGCGGACATAGAGCTTGATGTTGTTCCGCTTCTTCTTGGACTCGAAGAGATCGAAAGGCGCGCTGCAAATAAAATGAGCCGCATATACGCGTCATAAGCTCATTGCTTACCGTTTGGGAACGAAAAGGACGGCCTTGAACTCGAGCTGACCCTCGACAGAGAAGTGCTTGACAGCGAGATGGTCCTCCCAGTCGTTCGTGAGCGACTTGTAGAACGAAGCGTATTCTTCGGTGGCAATGTCCTGAGGATTACGCGTCCAGATGGGCTTCGTCTTGTTGAGCTCCTCGTTGACGACTTCCTTCTCCTTGATCTTCTTCGTCTTCTTGTCCTTGGGCTTGTCCTCCTCGTCCTCGATCTCCTCAATCTTGGACTCTTCCTTTTCTTCCTTGACTTCCTCATCATCATCTTCGACTTCCTATGAAAGACAATCAAGTTCAAGCAAGACACGACCGCGACCGCAGACAAAGGCAAACCTTCTCGACCTCCTTGGTCACGGCAAGCTGGATAGGGTATGAAATGAACTCGGAGTGCTTCTTGACAATGTCCTTGATCTTTTTCTCTTCGAGGTACTCGGTCTGGTCCTCCTTCAGGAAAAGGCGAATTTCAGTACCGCGGCCGAGAGGGGGGTTGACGGTATCAGGAGTGATGGTGAAGGTACCACCAGCAGCAGACTCCCAGATGTATTGCTCGTCGTCGTTATGTTTGGAGATCACCTGGACACGCTCTGCAACGAGGTATGCAGAGTAGAAACCGACACCGAATTGACCAATCATGGAAATATCAGCACCGGAGCTGAGGGCCTCCATGAACCCCTACGAAGGTCAAACGGGGTCAGAACACGGGCGAGGATGAGCGACAGTTGACAAACCTTGGTACCAGACTTTGCAATGGTACCGAGGTTGTTGACGAGGTCAGCCTTGGTCATTCCGATGCCACTATCGCGGAGGGAGAGAACCTTGTTCTCTTTGTCAGGGGTGATGCGAATGAAGAGTTCCTTGCCGGATTCGAGAACAGAGGGCTCGGTCAAGGATTGGTAGCGAATTTTGTCGAGAGCATCAGAGCTGTTGGAGATCAACTCGCGGAGGAAGATCTCCTTGTTGGAATAGAACGTGTCTGGCGATCGGATTAGCGGACGCGTCCCGTTGGTAGAGGTGGCACTTACTGATGATCAAGTCCAGGAGTTGGCTGATTTCTGCCTGGAAGCCAAAACTTTCGGATGCCATTTTGAGCTGGATACTTCAAGGGTCAGGTGGGCAAGGAAAGGGATACAAGATGCGCGACTCACAGTTTAAGGGGGATGAGTGGCGAGTGAAAGGTTGGGACGAGAGAGAAGAGAACTGAACAACACAGGACGCGTCCGTCGTCTTTAAGTAGTCTGATTTTTCTGGCCGTTCGAGAAGATTCGACGACTGCGACCAGTACTCAATGGGAGCTTGGACAAGGGCGAGTCCCTTCTGGAACATTCCATCACACTTGCCTATTCAGGTTCCACTAGTAATGTAACAATTATACGCTAGTCCGTTGTCGTGACTCGTAGATCAGTCCGCGTTGGCCACTCGACTGAGCCTTCAATCCTTCCAGCACTGCCCGCATCTCGTCCATTTCGTCCTTCAACTCCGCGTTATCTTCTCGCAGCCTCGCGTTCACAGCCGCGAGCTCTGATTTCTCTCCAACGATCGCAGCAATCTCTGCTTCTGGTATACGACGCGAAGCTTCGCTCTTCCTCTGAAAGAGCGCAAGCTTGGCCTCCAGAGCCTGATTGTGACGACGCTGTGCCCTATAAATGCACATGAGCTCAACTGATAAGCAACGGCCAATCTGCGTTGTCCCACCGTGTTTCATCCTCCAACGAATCACGTGCCTTTTCATGACTCTCCAGGAGCATCTCCATCTGCCTGTATTTGCTCTTGATGAGCTCCATTTCCTCGCCTCTGGCATTGAACCTTTGAAAGTCTGCATCCCTACTGCATGTCAACAACTCATTGACCACGGACGAATGCGGGCACTTTACCAAAATTTCTGCATCTCGATGTGCTGCTCAATTTGTCGTTCGTAATCATGAAGTCGGTCGATTTTGTGTTGGTTCTCCTTCTTTTGAGTCTCCAGTTCAAATACCGCTTTCGCGGCGTCTGACAGTAGTTTTCCTTGAGCTGCAAAAAGTGCCTTGCGCAACTCCTAGTAAATCCTCCGCCCCTGAAGCTGAACAAGATACCCACTCTTGCTTCCTTCTCTGCCGTACGCAATGCTGCCGCTTCCGAGACCCATGCCTTCTTCTCCTCTCGAAATTCTTTGAGCTTCTTTTGTAGCTCTGTGTTCCAATCCGCATACTTGTTCTTTGCCGAGGATGATTGCTCTCGATGCTCTTTCAACTCTTGCTCTAGACTATGAACTTGAGCCTTGTATTGACGCAGCTTGTTATGCTGAACAAGTTCAATATTCATGACACAGGCAAGCCATGAACTCTTACAAGAGCTTGACGGTCAGCTTCTGCATTTTTCGAGAGGACGTGGTCCTGGTGCAGTCTTGCAATGTGATGCACGTTTTCTCTCGAACGCCAAAGCTCAAAGTTAAGTTCGCTTCTCAACAAAAGTGCCTCGCGCTGCAAGCTTGAAATCACCTGCGCCACATGCGATGACGCGTGTGCACCTTCTCCCCCTGCCGACTCGGATGGTAGCTTGATGCTTGCTTTTGCGGGCGAGCTACTACCAGGGAACAGCAGTGCTGACCATGATATTCCTGGGTGCCTGATGTCGACCTCGAGATTCGACTTCAAAATGACAGATGTGTTAATCATGTCCTGGAGCGATACATGAGTCTTCACAGGCGGGAGGTTAATGTGACCTGGATGGGGTGTGGACACTTCCGATTCTGGGGTCATGGCAACAGAGGGGAGGACCATTGTCTGCGAGTCGAGAATCGCGTCGGTTTCAGAGGAAGATAACAGAGATCCTAGTGAGATGTTGCCCATGTCGAGCATGACGCATTCACTAGCCACCTGAGAAATGCTATGGTTGGCCCATGGATCAGATTCAGTAAGTTCCTTCAGCCAGTCCCACCATATGAGACGTGGATTGACAGCACGGTTTCGAAGAAGAGGCTAACATACGCAGATCAGTGCCAGGAGACATGACAAGTGGGTACACACCTCTGATTTACATCGTATGTCATCTTCATCGAGCGCGTCCTCCCAGTTCACAACATACGGACTGTTGCAATCCCTGTTCCGCAAGTATGCAGCGGGGCCACGAAGGAAGCGAAGAAGGTTGCACGGAAAGAGATAATAAAGGGATGAGAAGTATGCGTCCGATTGAGGCGCAGAGAACGTCGTCAGTCTGAGCTCCAGCCTCTCCCAGCCAAGCTCGGCACGTAGCGCAAGTGCAGTGGGCCGTCCATACTCCTCGGGGTGCCTTCCAATGCCAGAACGTGTGTCATCGTCGTCCATTGAGGTAGCGGAGGGTAGGACCGAGCTAGAATACTCTTCCCAGCATATGATCCTCGCCAAGATTACGAATAACCGGGGGAGCAGAATCTTGAGCTCCTCACATGCTTTGACTGCGAATATTGGCAGGAGCTTGACGAGCATGGTGAGGCCGATGGTACATGTGATGGAAGAGTCATCCAGCAGAAGCGAATGTAAGAGACTGTTCATGAGTGGGTGTATTGCGAAGACTGCTGCCTGCAAGTGAAACGCAGGATTTGAGACAAAGCAATCAAGCAGGATTAAGAGCCGGAGACGAGACGCGGGGGTTCCAAAGGCAGTTTCAACTTGTTTCATGAAAGCCTAGACGACATTGAGCGGCTCTCAGACAGATGTAAGTCCCACTACAAGCACATACCATAGGGCATTTCAAACCAAATTTTACGTGTACATCCTCGAGATTGCTCTTCCATAGATACCTCTTATCACGCTGCCGCTGATCAAGCTTTACCCACTCCAAGATATCGTCCCCGGAGCCTTCGTTATATGCGTCCAAAAGGTGATCCATCAACCGCCTGCGAAATTCATGTACTTTCTCTGGGTATCTTGGATCCTCGTTCTCTGCAGCAAAGACAATGAGTTCTTTGGCATGCACCACAGAGGTGGTTGGTAGTCTCGGTTCTCTGAGAGCAGGACGTAGCACGAGATCAAACCAGGTGGAAATAATGGAAGTCGAAGATAAAAGCGGACGGAGGTGACAGAGAACGGAGAGAAAGACCTCTGTGTGCCCGAGTGACGTGTGGTCGACGACATCGTTGTAGACGCTCTGGAGTTCTTCTTCCAGTTGAAAAAGCTGGACTTCGGGTTCTTTCGAGGGCACGCATCCGGCAACAAACTCGTCTACGGTATCGAGCAGCTGTTCACGAGATACTTTGTTCGCTGGGTCCTCGAGCGCAAGTCGCAGTTGATTTGAAAGCGCGGCGATAGACATGGAGATGATTGACGAGGCAGGCTTCGACGAGGCATAAATACGGTATTCAACTACTACGGACTACGTTTAGTCAACCCTCGGTTCCCGGGCCCTTCTCGACGAACGACCCCAATCTGCGCGTCAACTTCGCTGAACTTTGATAACAGAACAAACATCTCGGAGAGACTGTGTATGGTTTCTGTAGCGCTAGATCGAGAGCAGGGTGGGCGAACGAAGAGAAACGATCGAAGGAACCCCTATCACCTGAGAAACTGGCAGATCCACGAGATAGACAAAGGTAGGCTCTGGGGAGACACATACCGCGAGTACTCGTGCGTAATTCTGCTATGTATCGGCGGACATGGCGCAATGCCCAGCACTGTAGCCAGAGCTCAGGGGACTAGACGTATCAACCATTTTACAAAATAAAGGCTAAAGTGCTTTAATGCAATATAAATTTCTCGAACTAAGTATCCATGCAAGTCCGAACGAGCCACACAAATGTACTGTGCAGTATAGGTACATATAATGTCCGGGAACGACACCAAAGGGTATGAACTGTCAATTAGTCAAGCAACTGGTTCATTACTTGCACGATCCTCGCCTTCTCTCCAGACGTCCTTCAGGGGGACAGGGTCGGGCCTAGGCACACCACCAATGAGCTCCATTTGATCACTGTCAGCACTGTCGCGGAAGCCCTCAGCGTCCTGTGCTGTTGTGGGAAGGTGAGGTTCGTCACGTGGAACACGAGGGGAGTGAGGACGATGAGACATGGGAGAAGCGAGTGAAGGAAAGTATTGTCGATATGCAAAGTACGCGACAACAAACCCTAGAATGGAACCGGCGACGACATCATGCCAATGATCTGATACAAAGTAAGGTTAGTCATGAGGTCGGCAATCCAAAAGAAGCTTACGTCTATAATCCATGGTGCGTGAAATGGCTACAAGGGTCGCCCCAGCCAATGGGGTCAAGGATATCCAAGCCTTGTGCTGGTAGATGGAGTGAGTGGATGGATGTTCGCTGCAACTTTCGTCCCACTGACCGTGTGACCTCTAGTATCAAAGAGGTGCATCTTTCCCGCAAGATAGAAAGAAAGAAAGCCAAGACCCGCGAAAGACACTACACAATCATCCTTAGCATTGATAAGGGTGCGAATACTTGGTGACCTACGGCTCGAATGACCACTAGGAAAGCTACGCCACCCGTCAAGCATTATTGACTGATTCGTCTGTGTGCAGATGGCATCAGTCGATAATCCGTAGGATGGGTCCTGAGACCCGGGTCTAGGGATGCAGCGAGAAAGGAGGTCTACGAATCAATTGTCAATGACAGATACCGGGGACCAGACTGCGGTTAAACAAACCCGGACGCGGACGGCCGACAGTAATCTTAGAGAATTGCGTGATAGCACCAGTGATGGCCAGACTAAGAATTACTAGATTAATGGGCCGCCAATTAATAGGCGTCACTTATAGAAAACGAGAATAACAAACGGCCGAGAGCACTGTTATGATAGTCCCAGAATGAACGGACGGTAATTAAGTTGACGGCAAGCTGAATGACCAAAGGGGCCACGACGGCGATAAAATACAGTCCAACATCCTACATAGCGATACTGTTGAGGGAAAACGCTATACCAATATAAAATCATCACGCACTGGTACACGTTCGTGGACAGCGTAGCTGTTTGTCTAGCGTCAGCGTCAGGCAAGAAGGGATTAAACAAGCTTACGGGAAGCGAATTCTAGCGGTGAGCAGTCATTAAGATCACGAAATTCTAGCTCGGAGGCAACCCACGTTTCATCATTTACAGAGAATCCTCTCCTGAATCCATGTACAGAATTCAAGCCAAAGAACACCGCTCTGCATGAAATTCGAAGGTAAGATAGGTAGTCCCCGAGGGACAAAGGACGTACGCCAAAACTATCGTCAAGATCCTAACAAACATGTCAGCAACGTGGTTCGCCTCTGCTCAACTCACGCACCAATCCGGGGCGTAAGACCTGAGAAGCTTGAGACGTCTCTTGTTGTCGGTCTTCTTCGTTACGACAGTATTGGGTAAAGTGAAGAACTTGCTCAAGGGCGACATCATGCACCGGCTACGCCTTAGTGAGACAAATCCTTTTTCAAGAATTTGTGTGGGACTGCACGCCAAACTTTGGAACGCCGGGGTACGTTTTACCGCAGGTTAATTACACCGGATTTTCACATGAATGGTCTTGACAAGGAGCTGCGGCACGTTGTAGGGGGCCGACAATCAATGATGTTACATTGTTGGGTCTTGTTATGTAAATCAACGACCATGGCCTCCACAGCCATATGCTCATACGACTTATCCGAAAAATTTGAATGGCGCCCAGGTATAACATAGTATTTCTTGCTGCGCATTAGTCTCATGGCTCGCGAGCAGAGTATCAACCAGTCCTGGAGCATATTGCGTTTACAGACACCCTTGATTCGAAGTGAGCACTTCATGAATGCGTCAGTCCTGCCTGATCAACAGTTAGCACGGAATGGCAACTTCTCCGAGAGATGATCAAGTACAAAATAAACCAGGTGTGTCACAAAAGATTTTTACTTCTGGAGGTTCGGTCTGAGAAGCCTTCAGAATATTGGATTATTTCTTGCCGACGGCCAGCCCATGGAGCCGGCAAAGCCTGCCACCGGGACGGTGGACAGCTCAGGGAATCTCAGATTGCCTCCGTTTCCTCCTCGCAGGCCCAACGAGTTGAATCCTCACGAAACACCTAAAGCCCGCATGAATCTGGATGAAGCAAACGAGATGAAAAACTTTGTCTTTCGGCAACTCCATGAATTCGAAGAGTGCGTTGGTCTGCCAATGCGCGATTCTCTTCATTCGCTGAAAATATCAATTCAGCAATCCGCCGTTTACCATCCAACGGGTGTGCGAGCTTTGCGTGAATCCAAAGCAACATTACAAGTTCATCGGCAAATATCTCCGTGCAGTAGAGAAAGCTGTTCTCGTCACGTCAACTTGGGATGCATTCCCTATAGAACTACCTCAAAACGGGCTCTCGATAGGTGCATTTCCAGTCGGTCCGTTACGATCCGCACCCCCAACACCAATGTTCTCGCCTATACCGTTCCTTCACGATGACGCAAGACGCTCCAAATCACAAAGTCCTCCGCCATCACCACTCGCACTCGGGGTAATGGATGTGGCTGGAACCGTGCAGACTCTTAACGAGTCGATACCACAACGAGCGATAGGGCTCGTGGACGAACTTGATGATCCAAGTCCAGGACATATGAGCGATCATCCGACTGCAATCAGCTCCGTGACAACCATCGGGTCACGCCCATTCCTGGAAACGCTGGAGACCAGGTTCGTGAGAGCAAGCGAGGACCAGTCGAGAGGGACAGAAGAGCGAAAGATGGCGATAGACGAAGCAGATGATAAAGAGAATAAAGTATGAAGGATTATTTTACCTACAGAAAGATGTCAAGGTATGAAATTGCTTTGGCGAAACAAAGGACACACAAAACTTGATTGCTATGAAAAGTCGCGCTTGATCTTCTCAAGCAGAACATTCATGCGTAGCTTCATGTTCGGTTGACCCGTTTCACGTTTCCCACCGTCGCGGGTGTGTCTGGATGCTTTTTTGGGATGGGTCGAATCAGCCTTTTGAGTGGCAAAGGGTTTGGAGGCATAAACAATTCTCCTGAGCTCGCGCAAGGACTGTTTATCATGGAGTGCGGGTGACTTGTCTGGACGATCTGGAGATGTATCCGACTCAGCACTGGGGCAAGTTTCGTCTTGGGGATGAATGGGAGTGTCTTCGACGGGTGCGGTGGTCCGGTTTGTTAAACCTTGCCTCTTCTTCTCGGCCTTCCATTTGCTCCGTATCTTGTGATCTTGTACCCATGATCTCTTGAGTCGTCGAGCTGGTATTAATCCGTTCAAACGAGGATGTCGTCGAACGATGGACTACGTGCTCACCACGGCTTTTTGGTAAATAATGAAATGTCGGTGGTTTCTTGTTCGCCATAGTGAGATTGCTTAGTAATCACCTAGTCACATCTTAAAGTCGGGTCCCAGTCCAGCTCCACTTCTCCTTCAACTCTCATCGTGCCCTCGAACACGACATCCCCTTCTGATCAATCTAGTCTTAGTCGTCG
This sequence comes from Boletus tylopilopsis, assembly GCA_038093875.1. Taxonomy (NCBI): domain Eukaryota; kingdom Fungi; phylum Basidiomycota; class Agaricomycetes; order Boletales; family Boletaceae; genus Boletus; species Boletus tylopilopsis. The sequence goes on along the minus strand of JBBPTB010000028.1, from coordinate 14,714 downwards.
CATGAACGTGCAGAACCTTAACACTTTCGGTGCGTTTCTCGTCGTTTTATCGTCCCATGCACGCGGGCTTACGACGGCGTCTCCCTAGATCCTTTTGCTGATGAGGGTGATCCTCTCGGAGGCAACCAGGACGTGGGTTCTACACAGAATTACCTTCACATCCGCATTCAGCAGAGAAACGGAAGGAAGACTTTGACTACTCTCCAAGGTCTCCCCAAGGGTGAGCTGGCTGTCAGAGTCGTGGCGATGCACTTTCTCAACCTCCCTCAGAGTACGATCCCAAGAAACTCCTCAAAGCCTTCAAAAAGGTTTCTTGTCGACTTTATTTTTTCGGGTGTTGGCTTACCGGACTGCTACAGGAGTTCGCTTGCAATGGCAATCTCGTTGACGATGAGGAGATGGGTCAAGTCATTCAACTGCAAGGCGACCAGAGGGTCAAGATTGCAAACTTCCTCGTTGATGAGGGCATCCCTAGAAACACGATCAAATTGCATGGGTTCTGAGTCTGGTATCGAAGAACCTGGCGGGACAGCATGGTTTTGCTCCTCATCATCAGCACGGTTATTGCTTTTCATCCTTCATGTAATTTTGTCTTGTTTGAGTTACGAGTGTGTCGTCCCCCCGTACAGACAATGTATTAACATCAGTACGCTAGCTGTTGATACGAGTGTCCTAGACGAACGTCCACTCGACCGTTGCAACATGAATTCAGCATTGCATCGCTACGGAAGCTATCTACAAGCCATGAGTGAAATACCGCTGCATGCCCATAATAAAAACTATATCCAGAGATAAAGGGCATGACTTATCTTGGACACATAACTCGATAAAATATTACTTGATCTTGTCCAATGGCCTGTATGGATGGCGTGAGCCGGCAAAGGGATAAAGCGCAAGCGCAAGTACCTGTTGAATCCACCACGTCTGTCGTAAAAGTAAGCAGAAACATCAGGCTAGTATTGGGATATGGGCCGCACCGATTCATGTATTGACGCCAGGTACGCATTTTCTTTACGTTGACCCCACCTTCTTGGTTTCCTTCCACATGCTTGCCCTGTCGTGTGCAAACATAAGCAGACGAGAGGTACGAAGAAAAACGTTCATACTTTGGTGGAACCAAACTCGCTGAGACCCATCATGGCCATCATACATTCATCTTCGGCACTGGTAGCATCCATCTCCTCCCCATCCTCCGCTGGGGTATCAGGATCTAGACTTGGCTTGGAGAAGGTTGGTGCAGAGACGTCGTCTGGCAACATAAACTGGATGTCCAACGCTCTAAGAGCAAAGTGACTCACGCTTTGAAGGCTCTGTCCGTCCCGCCAACTGGACATCGGAACGAGCGTCCTGTGAACGTTTAGGTTCATCGTGCCGCAAAAGTTCCTTGGGACGGATGTCTTTATCTCTGACTTCTGAAGTGTAATGATCACGCCTTTCGTCCGCTCTCTCGAATTTTCTTTCGCCCTTTCTATCCTCTTTTCTATCAGCTCTGCGGTTATCACGATCCCGGTCGTAATCACGTCTGTCATCTCGCCGCGAACCTTTATAGTCTCTATCCTTATCGTGCTCGCGCCTGTCTGCCCAATAACGAGATGAATTGATTCAGGACAAGTCGGGTCCAGAGTGGACACACCTCTGCGGGGGCTACGTGAGCGACTATCGCGTCTGCGTCCAGAGTCACGATGTCCCCCAATTCGTGCGCTTCTCGCGTAACGATCCTTGTCCCTGTCCTTGTCGCGATCCCTGTCTCTGTCTTCTCGTTCCCAGCTGCGTTCCCGTCTTCGGTGGTCAGCCCTCGAGGACATCGTGGAGGCAGAGTAAGAGCACGCTATGCATGACTAATCAAATTATTGCCCCCCACTAACCATCATCCATGCTCACAAGTGCAGTAAGTCGAGCAGTCAGACCAGCTAAGGAAACGCTCAGTAGTAAGTCATTGCATTGTCACGTCGAGAAACAATGCATGTACGTGACAGACGAGTTCAAGCAACACATCCGGTTGGAGAACCTATCCAAAACAACTCTCCCTGCTGACATCGAGAGAGCTCTAAGACACGAGCGACTCGTTGGTGTCGAAGATGGTGAGAGAACCGGTCTTGCTATGCATGGTCCCTTATGCCAGTCCAGTTCAATTGCAGCTCTTCCGCTTCCTACCAACAGGCAGCGCATACGTCACACTTTCTCATTCCGACTTTTTGCGGATGGGCATCGCGAAGCTTAGGAACGTGACTATAGGGGGACACACTATTACAGCCATCCCGTGCCTCGAACCACCGACGGTCGAGAACCTGAGGGGTGTCAGGGGACGCAAGGTGGCTTTCGAGCGAGGCTCCTTGCCTCCGCTCACGTCCTCTGGTGCCATGCGTAGTGGTAGGCATGTCTGCGCGTGGGGTTTTCCTCCAAAGGCTTCAGTGGAATGCGTGAAAGACTTTCTCGACCACAGGAAGATTGATATGCTGGGTAACAAACCCGAGATTTACAAGGTCAGCCTGTAAGTGGTTCAACCCGTCTTGAATTTTAGCATTGTGTTAACCGTCGAGAAGACAAGCAAACGAGTTCTCCCTTTACTCGAGATACCTGATTAGAACCCCTTCCATATCGGATTCGTATCTTATAGCACGGCGCATTCACCAGACGCTTTTCCAGCCTGACAGGTTTGGCACAAAATTCCAGGTGCGAGCTTGTGTGGTGCGATGACCGTGTTACACGAGTTGCATCCGAGTGTCAATGCGATTATGCAGTATCAATGTGGCTCCTAACAAGTCCATACTGGACACTAAAACATAGAATACCTTTACATTCTCTCGGCTTCAGGGTCTTCGATTCGGGCACGGTGAGCCTGCAATGACTGGTCAGAGTAAGAAAGGACAGAAGGATTGTACGGACTAATCTCGAGCTATCCCCTTCGTCTTCTGGGGAACGAGCACGCTTGAAAGTTTGTCTGGTTTCAGTCTCTTTCCACTCTCCACCACCACCAGCAACGGCGCCTGGACCATCCTGCGCGTCGGCATAACGTTCTTCAACCTCCCTTCTTCTCTCCAGCTGCGCCTGTGCGCCCCAACCTCCACGGCCCGGGTCGTAATCTTGCCTGTGCTCGTCTCGAACTTGACCGCCGCTCTTTCCACGACCGAATTGACGACCTTCCTTGTAACCCAGATCGAGGTCGCAACGGATGATGCGTTCATCGAGTTTAGTGCCACTGACATGCCTCATGCTCGCAAGAGCTTCGCCGTGTGTGTAATACTCCACAAAACAGAATCCACAAGGTGTTCTTGACGAACGAAAAAAGGATGAGTAAACGAGGGGCGAGTCGGAGGACTAAAAGTCGCACCGGGTATTTCGGTCGAGCCCCATGATGATGCGCTTGATACCGCCACCATCTTCTGGACTTGCACACTTACTGAATAGCTCATATATTTGTTCTTCTGTCGTGTAAAAACTCAAGTTACCGATCTGAAAGGACAGGATAAATGCTTTCAAGGTAAACCAGAGCGATTGGACACACACATATAGGGTCGTCGACTTGGACAGGAGTTCCTGTTGCTTGGACCTCTCCAGTCTAGTTTGCGAGTCCTTGTAGTTCGAGGGCTGGTCGAGTGGTGAGACGACGTGCGCCATTGCCGAATATTCTTGCTGTTGTTGAGCGTTTCTGCCCAGTCTGATTAGCCACCTAGAATGGCAATTGTTTCCCATCACCCAGATGAACGCGTCATAGAGTACGCGCGTACGACTCTCAGTAGAAGGTCACCATCATGGAGGACGTTGGAAGGGAAATACAAAAAGAAGTGAGTACTACCAAGACCATTTTTCTCGAACAAAATGTAAGACTGCGTCTAGGAACCGACTTTCGAGTCCGTCGTGACCGAAAAGTCTGCCCTGTACAAAGAGCTCCAGGAAGAGGACCTCTACACCAAGTACAAGAAACTTTCTCGCCATCTCGAGCTTCTTGACATCCAGGAGAGCTATATCAAGGACGAGCAGGCCAATCTCAAGCGTGAGCTGATTCGCGCACAGGAGGAAGTCAAGCGAATCAAGTCTGTACCCCTCGTCATCGGCCAATTCTTAGAGGCCATCGACCAGCAGACCGGCATCGTTGGCTCAACAACTGGGTCAAATTATGTAGTGAGGATCTTGTCAACATTGGACAGGGAGTTGTTGAAACCTTCGTCTTCCGTCGCCTTGCACCGTCATTCCAATGCCCTCGTCGATATCTTGCCACCAGAAGCGGACTCATCCATTTCTATGCTCACGAAAGAGGAGAAACCGGACGTTATGTATTCCGACGTCGGTGGAATGGATTCGCAGAAGCAGGAAATCAGAGAAGCAGTTGAGCTGCCTCTCACTCACTTCGACCTCTACAAGAAGATCGGTATTGACCCCCCTCGGGGTGTGTTGCTATATGGCCCACCAGGTAAATGTCACACATACGTCGATTCTTACGTTGCATTTATTACTGTCACAGGTACCGGGAAAACCATGCTTGTAAAGGCTGTTGCCCATCACACTACTGCTTCATTCATCCGCGTGGTCGGCAGTGAATTCGTACAAAAGTACCTCGGTGAGGGTCCTCGTATGGTCCGCGACGTTTTCCGACTTGCGCGCGAAAACGCGCCAGCTATCATCTTCATTGATGAGATTGACGCTATTGCGACCAAACGGTTTGATGCGCAAACTGGCGCTGACCGAGAGGTTCAGCGAATCCTGCTCGAGCTACTGAACCAGATGGACGGTTTCGACCAAGGTAGTAACGTCAAGGCATGCCGCTCGCTTTAATATCCTCGATGCTTCAAATTGAGTCTTTGTGTGTTGTAGGTCATCATGGCCACGAACCGCGCAGATACCCTTGATCCTGCCCTACTTCGTCCTGGTCGACTTGACCGCAAGATCGAGTTCCCACTGCCATCACGGCGCGAGAAACGACTAATCTTCCAAACTGTTACCAGCAAAATGAACCTTGGACCTGATGTCGACCTTGAAGACTGTCCGTCGTTGTTACACTCCCAGATCCTTTACTGATAAATGGTATTTTAGACGTGTCAAGACCTGATCGACTATCATCAGCAGAGATTGCTTCCATCGTTCAAGCTGCTGGTCTACAAGGTACGCGTATCCTTCTGGATAGCCTCTCAAGCTTATTTTTCGTCCAGCTGTGCGCAAAAACCGATATATCATATTGCCCGTCGACTTTGAGGAGGCGTGGAAAGTACGTTATTATGCTTTGTTTGTTCAGATATGACAGCTGAATTCGCACTCCCTCTTTTCTTCAACTAGCAAACGGTCAAACGAGCAGACGACACCCACGAGTTCTGTGCGTACTCCCCAGCGGCTTTATATTCATTGTTTGCTCATACACTTGCAAAACATCCATACAGATCGGTGACCCTCTTGTGTAAGCCTCTTCCATTCTTTCGCCAGCTTGCAAACTGACACATCTAACAGGCTGGCATTGTATATCACCCTTTGGAATTAATTGTTGCCTTTCGTTTGTTGTGTGATCGCAAGGAAACGCTCTTTCACTTTAGCGTCTCACCGCATCCATCTTACGGAGTGGCGCTCATTCTTCTGAGCAATATCAAGGTTGTCACGAGTTGACTATTCCTGTTCTTTTTTTTGCCCCGCTTGCTTGCCACGCCGGATAGCCATTGAGCTAAAAAGCAGTGAGGTTCACACACAGGAGACATGTCTTTTTAACCTGCCTAATGGTTTTGTTGTACAATAGGAACCGTCACAGGAGCAACTTGCTTCCTTACCATTCTTTTGCAAAATCGCAGCAGCATTTGGATGCACCGACTATGCTATGCTTTCTTCTCTTTCTCCGTAAGATTGATCACCGATTATCGCTCTCCAACACTCTGGGCGGCGTGGTACTATCCACACGACCGTCCTTATTTCACGGGAGCAAAATCACTATTGCGATATCGCTACCCGCGACATATGTCGGGCTCTGCAATGTACTACGCAGGTTCGAAAGCAAGATGGGATACATGATGTACTCAGTTGTATATATATTTACGTTTGAGATCGATATCACGAAAAAGTGTAACCGTTATTTTTTTGATGGCTGGCCGAGTTCGCTCGCACGTTCTGTAGCAATTTGAATTGCTCGAGCAATAGTAGACCGAACTTTGCCGTCTTCCATGGCTAAAAGTCCTGCGATGGTACAGCCACCAGGGGCTATAAGAAATATCAGCTTTGAATCTGGTGTCGGTCAAATAAACTAACTTGTGACAGAATCTTTAATCTGAGCGGGATGTGCACCAGCTTGGAGAGCCATGCGTGCCGCCCCTTGTAAAGCTATCAATCGCATAAGACAGTTGTCTCGTCCGATACCCAATCAGACGTGAAAACACACTCTGAGCGGCCAATTCGAGCGCTTCAGCCCGTGGCAACCCCATCATGACACCACCATCCGCCATAGCTTCGAGGAAAATACATGCAAACGCGGGGCCTGACCCGGAGAGAGCCGTGCAAGCATCAAAGTGTTTTTCCTCGAGGAAGCGACAGCGACCGATGGATGAGAATATCTTGAGGATGATGGAACGATCGAGTTCCGTGTCTTCGCTATTCGGGAGAGTGGGGAGGGGGCTGACGACTGTCATTCCCTCGCGAATCTGTATGTTTCGTTGGAGACAGAAGGAGCGAAGACGTGAACGACAAACCCGACAAGGTGTATTGGGCATCGCCCTGACGACTTTGGTGGTTGAGGGGACCCACGAAGTCAGTTGCGAAATGGTAACGCCCGCAAGGATACTGATGAGCAATTTTCCATCGAGAGCTTCCTCCATTCCATCCTGGCCAAGGATGGTCTGTGCTTGGTGGGGCTTGCAACTACCCAAAGATGCTCAGCTAAAATTGCGATGGAGGCATGAACAGCGTACCATAAGATGATCACGTCGGACCTCCGAACAGCCGCGAGATTTTCGCCAACCAGAACTTGGACGGACGCACCGAGCCCACCGAGGAGACCGAACGTATGCTGGAGCTTTTTTGCACTCTCCTGCCTTGAAACGGTGGCAACGAAGAATGAAGGTAGTGAGGGATCGGGGGAATCTGCGGTCGGGGTGGACGTGCCAGGCGTATGGGACTCCCACTTGGGGAAAACTTTGATGTTATCCCTGGATTGGAGACTGGCGACGACGCCGGATATGATGGCGACGCCCATCGTCCCACATCCTGTGAGGGTGTGGTCAATGACAGCGGGTATCTCGATGGAAAAGATGCACCTAGCACGCAGAGGGTGTACCCCATGATAATCCACTGTAAACGTGTTGTGAATCCAAGTTCGTATCGATCGAGTCATATCTTGAGATAACTACGCAGCCTGCAAGCTCAAGACAGCCCGACAGACGTCGTGCATCATCCCATCCTCATCCATCTCGTATATAGAGTGATGTCTAATTATATTGGCTTGCATTCGAATGTAACTGGGAAATCTCCAATACTGTGGAGAGCACGATTGTCCTGCTTTCCATACGACAGCGATGCTCGTCTTTGTCACAGTCGGGTCCACAAAGTTTGATGCACTCGTGCAAGCTACGATCTCCGAACCAGTGCTCACTGCGTTGCACTCCAAAGGAATCATCCAGGTGGTACTACAACGGGGAAACTCTAATCTCAATGCGGACTCCGGCGCACCTACTGAGGATCTGCTGACGATCAAGAAGGCAGAGATAGAGATTGAGACCTGGAAGTTCAAACCGTCCGTCCGAGAGGAGATCGAGCGTGCTGACTTGGTCATCAGTCATGCAGGTACGGACACTTGGACGAGGACCCACATTACGGCGCTGACATCGATCAAGGTTCGGGCACCATTCTCGACGTGCTGAGGAGTGGAAAACCCCTGATAGTGGTGCCAAACCAAACTTTGATGGACAATCACCAGGAGGAACTCGCATCGCAACTGGACAGACTGGGTCACTTGAGAGCGACGTCCGTGGAGTGGGTCCCCCAACCGGTTCTATTATGCTGTCCTCATTTCCTGGTCTAGTAATCTAGCGACAACCATCGAGCTGTTCGATGCGCATACCTTGGTGCCATTTCCTGCAGTCGATGGGAACAAGTTTTGTAGATTAGTGGATGAGATGATGGGGTTTATTGACATGTCATGACTGGATTTGATCTCTTCCTTGGCTAATGAAGAGCGTTACACCAGCCACTGTCGCCAGTACTAGTGACGTCCAAGCATACGAAAACCAGCACGTCCATGCTGTCTATGATCAGATAGCCTCTCATTTCTCTTCCACTCGATACAAGGTCAGGTTCTGACCCTCTGCCTGGATGATAATCTCCATTGAATCCGTCCGCTCAGCCATGGCCAATCATTGCCAGGTTTATCTCCGACTTGCCCTGTGGATGGATCGGTCTTGACTCTGGTACAGGCAATGGGAAATATCTTCCTCTGCCCGCCGATCGGCCAGGAAGAATCTTGACTGTTGGCCTTGACCGCAGCAGGAGTCTTTTAATGATCGCTAAACTCGCTGGAAATGCACCTATTGCACCGGCCGTCCGTGAGGTTGTCTGGGGTGACGTGTTAGACAATGGATGGAGAGCTGGAGCATTCGTAAGTGATATTGCAAACTGCTGTAAGAAGAGCAACGACAGCTCAGGCTCGCAGGACTATGCTATCTCAATAGCTACGATACATCACCTAGCCTCGCACGAGAGGCGCAAACTAGCTGTGCAGGTGTGTCGACTCAATCCGGTCTTGTGCGCACTGACCGCAAGATCTGCAGCGTCTTCTTCAGTGCGTTTCACCAGCCCACGGACGTATCTTGATCTACGTCTGGGCCATAGAGCAGGACGAATTATCAAAACGGATTATACCCATAGACGATGGCACTGCCAGATCCTCCGGAAAGGATGTCTTTGTGCCTTGGGTGATGTCCCAGCAAGCCACGAAACAGCCCTCGAATGAAGACCCTGGAACGATCGCGGAGGCCCTCGTTGCCCCCGTATATCATCGATACTATCACATGTTTTCAAAAGGGGAGCTCACAAGGCTGACTTATGAGGCTGCGCGTGGAATGGACCTACTTGTTGGGCCGCCAGAGGCAGGAAGAAGTGGGGTCGAAATAGTACAAGATGGCTGGGAGCGGTCGAATTACTATGTAGAACTTAGGTGTTGGAAGGCATGATGTTGGTCACCCAGCTGCCAGCTTGAGCCTCGTAAAGACAGGATCAACCAGGCGAAAGTCAACCTGAAGCAAGTGTGGATTGCGCGTGATAGTGATACAGAGAATATAGAAATAGAATCACTCGCTTGCGGCCATGACTACAATGGATAGTCAGACTTGTCGACAATCAAACACAAAAAGGACTCACTGGCGTTGATCAGATCGCCGCCATTATCCCTCAATGCTCGGACTGCTTTTGCTCGTGAGCAGTTGACCTGAGCCATAACTAGCTCGATGTCTTTGGGGTCAACGCCAGTCTCATCCACTGGCCCGTCTTCCTCAGGTGCCTCAAGCTCAGGGATGTCGTCGTCGTCATCACCTTCTGCAGCAACACCCGAGGACTCCAAGTTGGGGAGGCCAGCAGGTGCACCAGCACCAGCACCATACTGTTGTGCAGCAGACAGCTGGGCTTGTGCGTTCATATCTTCGATCTACAGTGGGTGAGTTGCGGGATAGGTTTCTCTTTAGGGCACAGGGTAACCACCTTTGCTTCACCGAAAACAATATAACAGTCGCTATTGGGTGACTTGTACACATCGGGAGAAGAGAGAACAAAGAGGACGTTTTTTGGTCTGCGAAGGGTGACACGCGTGATACTTGGGACTTTTTTCAAGCCAAGGCCAAGAAGTGCCTTGCGGGCTTTTCGCTCTGAACGAGACTGAATTTTCTCGAGGGCGGCCGGGGAAGTCGGATCTTCCTCGTGCTCGTGGCCAGAATGGTCAGAGTGAATTTCCTCGATAGTTGCAGACATCTGGGATGCGCGTCAGCGACGTGTTCAACATCCGAGACACGAGTCGTGAATCCATAGTGAGCCCACAAAAAAAGGTATGAAGTTGCTCAAATGCGATCAGCGATTTGGAAGCAAAAAAGGTTACCTTGTTTGCTGGATGGATTCGACGGAAACGAGGGTCGTTGCTCGCTGTCCACGACGGCGAGCACGAAGTGCAAAAGAGGCGACCGGGAGTTGCCGAAGGCGCCTATTTAAAGAGCCAATGCAACTTGAACTTGAAGCACAACTAGAACTTCTGCCCCATCGTTCTTAAGACTTGCTTTGAGACGGACTGACGGACTGACAATAAACTCGCAACGCAGATTTCTGATAACTATTCTGGATTCACAGCAATACTAATAGACTTTACAATGGCACCCCTATCAATAGGAGGGCATGACACCACCAGACGTAATGTCCTAGTGCACTCCTTTTCTTCCTATCTTTCGTTCCACCACCACCATGGAATCAGAGACCAAACAGCATAACAGCTCTTCTGCGTTTCACGCCGCTGGCAGGGCGATGGCGTCGCTAGCCCCTCTCAGCAGCATCCACCAACACCTTTGTGGCTTCCATGTCTACGCGTGCGTCGTGAGAGACTTTGGTATCCCCATTTCTGACATGACTTTAGTCAGGATCATACTCGCCATGTGGAGGCTCACCACTTCTGTGACCATCACAGACCTGACTTCTATCAGGTATATCCAGATGTTTTACTAGCGCATCGGTTGTTTATACACTTTTGCAGTGCATCATCTATGACTCTGAAGCTAGGGATGCTAGGTTGGTTGGCATTGAATACATTGTCGACGAGAAGGCATGGCTTTTCGCCCTCACAGTATTCGGGGTCCTTGACAATAGAAATGTAGGTATTTAAATCTCTCCCTGAAGAGGAGAAAAAGTATTGGCACTCTCACAAATACGAAGTCGAGAGTGGCTTGCTGTATCTTGATGTAAGTCCAGTCCAAGTTGCCCTTCCGTAACATTTGATCACACCGATGCCATGCAGACAATTGAATACATACCGAGTAAGTTCCGCTGAGTGACCTCAGCATGGCACGGCTCACAGGGTCCAGACTTCGTCAACGATGCGATAGAGAAGCAGACCATGCAAGATCTTCAAAAGACCTATGGCAAGTCCGTGTACACTTGGGCGGTTGACAAGCATCCCCACCTGCCACTTGGCCCGCCCCAGCTCATGATGAATGTAACCGGAGATGGTCAGTTGAGTGACCAGGCCATCCAGGAGCGCGACCATAGGTTGGGTATCTCTACCGAAGCCAAGAAGAAGCATCGCGAGGGATACTTGAAAAAATATGAAAAAGACGAAATGGCGGATCAATGGGAAAAGTCAGAGACTGGGATTTCCTTTGAGCCCAAGGAAGTCAAGTTGCAAGCCATGTAATGAGGTTGGATCTATTTCGTTCGAGTTGTATTTGTATTTGTACCTGAAGCATCGCGTATCTTGCGTAGGCTGTCGATCATTCTATGTATTTGACTGATCTGCCTGCATCAACGTCGCAAGAAAGGGAAAAGTAAAAGAAGTAAGAATTTCATTCTACGTAAGATGCCCTGTTATAACGTACAAGCTGTTGTATGAATTATGGGATGATACAAACATACTGACATGATGCAATGAAGACGAACAATATTATGCAAGCCGAAGCCGTGAACGAGCCAATTAATCAACCTCCTCCACACTTGGCCCCTCCTCCGAAGCGCCGGGGAAACCACCCGGTGCACCGCCAGGGAAGCCGCCCGGGGCACCACCCGGACCACCACCCGCAGCACCATAAAGCTTCTGCATGATCGGGTTGGCAATAGCCTCGAGCTCCTTCTGCTTGTCCTCGTATTCTTCCTTGGAAGCCTCTTGCGAGCTGTCAAGCCATTGGATGGCCTCGTCAACAGCAGACTTGAGTTTCGTCTTGTCAGCGGGGTCAAATTTGGAAGCAAGCTTTTCGTCCGTGAGAGAGTTACGGAGGTTATAGGCATAGGATTCGAGACCATTCTTGGCAGTAATACGAGCAGCCGCAGCCTCGTCCTCAGCTAGAGGATATTCATCAGCATCCGCATCAAATTCAGGGTATCCCTATCTATACTCACCCTTGTACTTCTCGGCCTCGTCAACCATGCGCTCGATTTCTTCCTTCGATAGACGCCCCTTGTCATTGGTGATAGTAATACGGTTCGACTTGCCCGTGGTCTTGTCAGCCGCAGAGACATTCAGGATGCCGTTTGCGTCAATGTCGAAGGTAACCTCAATCTGAGGAACGCCACGAGGAGCAGGTGGGATACCAGATAGCTCGAACTTGCCAAGTAGATTGTTGTCCTTCGTCCGCGCACGCTCACCCTCGTACACCTGGATCAATACACCAGGTTGGTTATCCGAGTACGTCGAGAAGGTTTCCGACTTCTTGGTAGGAACGGTGGTGTTGCGTTTGATAAGAGCGGTCATAACACCACCGGCAGTTTCGATACCAAGGGACAATGGAGCAACATCAAGAAGGAGGAGGTCTTGCGTCTTTTCAGAAGTGTCGCCGGAGAGAATGGCGGCCTGGACAGCAGCACCATAAGCAACAGCCTCGTCAGGGTTGATGCTCTTGTTGGGCTCCTTTCCGTTGAAGAAATCGGAGACAAGCTTCACGATGCGGGGAATACGAGTGGAACCGCCAACCAAGACAATCTCATGCACGTTGCCCTTGTCAATCTTGGAGTCACGGAGGACTTTTTCGACGGGCTCCAGGGTGCTACGGAACAAATCCTGGCATAACTCCTCGAAACGAGCACGAGTAAGCGATGTATAGAAGTCGATACCCTCAAAGAGAGAGTCAATTTCAATGGAGGTTTGAGTAGCAGAGGAGAGAGTGCGCTTGGCGCGCTCGCACGCCGTACGGAGACGACGAAGGGCACGAGGGTTGGATGAGAGATCTACATAACAGTCAACACTGTCTTGAACAAAAGGAAGAGAATTGCTCACCTTTCTTGAACTTGCGCTTGAACTCCTGAACAAAGTGGTTGACAAGACGGTTGTCGAAGTCCTCTCCACCCAAGTGGGTGTCGCCAGCAGTGGCCTTGACTTCGAAGATACCTTCTTCGATAGTGAGAAGGGAGACATCGAAGGTACCTCCGCCAAGGTCGAAGATCAAAACATTACGCTCCCCAGAAACTTTTTTGTCGAGACCATATGCGATAGCAGCGGCAGTTGGTTCGTTGATGATGCGAAGAACGTTCAGACCGGAAATGGTACCAGCGTCCTTGGTTGCTTGACGTTGAGAATCATTGAAATAAGCAGGGACAGTGACGACCGCATTGGTAACGTTGTAACCCAGATACGATTCGGCAGTCTCTTTCATCTTGGTGAGGACCATGGAGGATATTTCCTCAGGAGACTATCACAGCGGTCAGGAGATGTACGACGGCGTCGTTACAAAAGATACTTACGAACTCCTTTGTCTCCCCCCGGTATTCGACGGAGATGTAGGGCTTTCCGGATTTGTTCATCACCTTGAAGGGGAAGTGCTTGATATCCGACTGCACTTCAGCATCGTCGAACTTGCGACCGATGAGACGCTTGGCATCGAAGACGCTGGGAGAATGGCGTGAGGCAGAGAGGGATAAGATCAGGGGTGAACTTACGTGTTGTGGGGGTTCATGGCGACTTGGTTTTTTGCGGCATCACCGATGAGACGCTCCGTGTCAGAGAACGAGACATAGGAAGGGGTGGTCCGGTTCCCCTGATCGTTGGCGATGATCTCAACACGATCGTTTTGCCAGACACCGACACAGCTAAAATACGTGAGAACGTGTAGGGATCGAATGGAGAACAACTCACGAGTAGGTCGTTCCAAGATCGATACCGATAGCTTTGGACATGGCGAACAAGTTTTAGGAGATGTATCAGCTGGCAAGGGTCAACAAGTGTAATGTTATTGTATATGACGAACACTTACCAAAATCTAGGACGAGAAGAGAGAGAAAACAAGAATGGAACGTCGAGTCGTAACGGGCGAGGTTATATACTGAGTGACATTCTCTATCGTTCTAGGACATTCCTTGGTTGTTCTAGATGATTCTGCCATGATGTAGTTCGATTAGGTAATACAAACGTCTCACAGAAAAGTAACATAAACATGGATCACGCAATACAAAGCAGCATACGCCTCAGAAATCATCGTTGCCTGGCTATGTCGCCGCTCTCGTCCGATCGTCCTGGGTCGGATACCCCAGTTACTGATGAAGAGCTGAGACCTTTCTGAAGGAGGTGAGGCCTCTGATACTATGAGTATGACTAAGAGAAAATGGTTGAGAGATAATGGTGCAAGTCGCTTGGCCTCAACGTTTTCAGTGACGACCAAGCGGCTAGTTTCCGACGAAAATGTTAGCGTCACGGGATGCAGAGCGGAGATGCTTGAAGGTATTGGCATGTGGGAGCGCCATTGGAGTCAGGAAGTTCCAGTGTGCTCCGGAGAATCAGGTTGCGGGGCGGGATCAGCGGGATGGGAGGACTGATTGCGTTGTACGCAGGTTCAAGCCTTCAGGACTCAGGAGTGGATGCCTGGGTTCCACGACGGGTTGTATGAGGACTGTGATTGGACGGAAGGGGAACCGCTTGCAGGTGCAGGCGGATACAGGCCGTGATTTCGAAGTGTGCTTTGTTTTTTTTTTGCCAGCTGCGCAGGAAAAACGGGTTGGCACGACGGGCCACTTGAAAGAGAACAGAGAAACACACAGGCGATTTCTTGAGACCCTTCGTATAGAGTGAGTGCGCGGAT
>JBBPTB010000027.1:0-63484 GCA_038093875.1 Boletus tylopilopsis | reverse complement strand
AAGGACAGGGACAGGGAAAGAGAAAGAGAAAAAGCCAGGGAGAGGGACAGAGAAAGGGAAAAGAAACACAGTTTGTCGTTCCTCGGTTCTCCCCCGCACCGAAGGGACAGCACAACCACTCGCGGCTCGCCCGGTCCTCCCTCTCGCAGGTCGACTCTCGACACTTCTATGGATAGTAGCGTCCCCACTAAACGAGGGAGGTCTCCTGCCCTTTCATCTTCTTCAGACCAGCTTGAAAGGCTACGAAAAGACAGCCACTATCGCACCAACGACCCTCCACCCTCGCGACGGGGTCATCTTCCTCCGACATCCCACCGCTCACGCTCTCTTTCCAGGGACAAGGAGAAGGAACAGGCTGGCTTGCCCAAGAAAACTCCACCTGCTCGAAGTCACGTCCCAGCCGCCGCAACCACTCAGCAGCTGCCCCCGGAACCTTCATTGCCACCACCGCTGCAGCCTACCCCGCCGCCACCTCGGCTCCCCGAGGTGCCTGGGCTACCTTCCTTTGTTTCCGGTCAGAAGACACCCTCGGGAGGGGTGAAGGAGGTGTCTATAGACGAACAGAGGCTAGCCTGGCACGACCGGATAGAGTATGTTCATATCGTACTTCTCCTTGTCAACTGGCTCATCTGCCTGCTCAGCCTCATGTTTACGTCGATTACATCGCGTCGTGATTACACCAAACTGGAGTCTGAACTGTCTCAGCTACGGTCACTCTCCGACACTTCCATTGTGAATAACATGCCAGATGCCGACCGCGCGCACATTAATGCACAGAAAATGGCGCTGGAGCTGCAAATGGAGGTTAAACGCAAAGATGTCAATGACACTATTCAAAAACTAGTCGCGAGCAACTTTTGGCCCATCTTAAGGACTCCACAAATCGCGGAAGTGGAAAAGACGCTGGACGATGCAAAGAAGCACGTTGTAGAGGTCAGAGGTTTGCTGGGCGATGTGGAGAGCAGCTGTGCGGCGCTTTTCAAGACGAGTGCGCCCGATTGGACACAAGACTCGGATAGGCCTGCCAAACGGAGAAGACTAGAGGGGGACGTGGATACTCCTGGGTCAAACGCAGACCTCACTACCGAGGGCGCAATGCGGGAATTTGAAGCATTTCGTGACAAGCTTACAGAGCTCGACCGTCACCTGGTTGACCTTGAGAATGATATCACTCAACGTGATACAATTATTTCGGACGAGATCGAGCTCCAGATTGACGCTCGCCTGGAAGAAGAAAACGCACTATACTCTCCTGTCAGGGAACCAGGAGAGGTGTCTCCTACCGAGATCGAGGCCGTTGTGGACTCAAAGAACCAGGAACTTGTACGTGCTGTTGCAGTGACAGGAGAAGAAATCGGAGAACTGGCGGTGGAAGTCGCAGAGTTGATCACAAAGGTCAATGCTCTGGAAGCTAAATGTAGGACGTTGGAAGTGGAAAACCAAGACTTCAAAAGCAAACTTGCCCAGGTTTGGTCTGCTTGAGAGGTGTGCGTCAAGTTGTCTAATATGTCTTCCACAGGACACTATGAAGCATGCACAATCCCAAGATGCCTTGGTACACCGCGACAAGGAGATTGATGCTATAGCAGCTGCATTGCAAGCCTACATTACGCAAGCGCCTGCCGGCCAAACGGCAGGCGATCTTCCTTCTGCAGAGTACATTATGGAATCACTCGACAGTCAACTTGATGGTCTCTTCAGGGAGAAATTTTGCACGACGATGGTGAACATCCAGCAAGAAGTCTTTGACAAGGTCCAAGAAAGCCATAGTCGCACACTAGACACTGTTTCGCCCAAAATCATGTTGCTACTGAAGATGGTCAACCTCATTACAGCTCGGTTAGGAAAACCTGACATGGACGCTGTGAATGCTGGGTAGGCAGTGGTATCGATGACTATCTTATTTTGTCGCGTTCACTTGATTTCCTTGCAAATTTCAATGTAACGTTTTGATGACGCGCACCTAATGAGTTAACCGCACGCAGAAGTACATCCAGTTATGTAGTCGTTGATACAGGGATCTTTTAATCAAACTCAGAATCGTCCTGCTTGAAGGCTGCCGAGTAGGCGAGGATTGTCCCGTACACCAATCTGCGAAAAGTAGAGGTGTTGAATGATATAGGACAAGGAGTAATAATGATACCCACCCGCCACCGATTATCGACATGACACAAGCCCCCGGTCTTATCACTTCCGAATGAGTGAGAACGACAGGGAGCGCGAATCCAGTGACGACGATTACGGAGGTAATGAACCGTCCGAGGTCAAGAGGGCCGGCATTAGCCTCGTATGATGAGAATTCGTCCCCTCCGCAGTGCGCAAACAGTGCGTTGGGAAGAGGTGCCAACACGAACGTGAGTGCTGAAATATGTGGGTTGTGGACCTGTGAATAGTTGACGCTTGGACTCACCAACCAAGAGAGGTAGCCAGTTTGTCCACAGTGCACATGAAAGGATGATAAGCAGGAATCCAACGGCGAGGACAAAGGACAAGAGAATGACGGCTTCGTACGTGAGTTAGTTTAGTTTCTGTCGAGGTCGCGACACAATTGAACTATTACTACTCACTCTTCAATCCTGCAGCTGCCATGGGTAAGTAGTTGAAAGCGAACACGTTTGTTGCGCAGCCTGCGCTTTGCTCTCGACTACATTACATAATCCAAAATATAAATGACACTATCTCACTCTTCGTGAACCTCTTGGACCCAAGATATTCGTTGGACGATCTACCAGCGCTCCCATCGTCATTTGCAAACCAGATTTCGCCCCTACTGTTTTCTTCAATACCGTAACTGGAGGCGGTATTGGCGGTAGTTCCTGCACAACGGGGAGTGTCACTGAAGACAATGAAATCACGGGTGGTGTTGGTGGTCGCAGAACCTCGCTTGCTGCAGTGCAAGGTGAAATAGTAGCAGTAAGGTCCCCATTCTCTGGCGCGTCTTCTTCGTCTGTTTCCCCATCACATTGCGACTCTTCGGGCAAAGACTGTATCACAGGGAGTGGTGCGACGCTAGCGTTCGCTGTACCTCTCCTCCAGGATTGCAGGAGGGCATCGCGGCTCTGGGTTAGTTCCCAGTTATCAACATATTCCCTGTTTCGTTTGCGAGGCGTCATCCCAGTAGGAACATCCTCACGCATGGCTTGATCGAGAAGTGATCGTGATGTCTCCTGGATAGTACTCAAGCCGGTTGAAACCATTTTGTGATGCTTTTCTACTGAATCGGCCAGATTTGTACACTGTAGTCGATCACTTAGGTGGGGAGTTAGCAGTATACGAGTACAAAATGCTCACCTCTGATGCAACGCGAGATGCGAATCCTTCCATGTTCCTCAGACCAGAAGTCAGACCGCGCTGGATATTACGCACGTCAACCTGGACGTCTGTCACCATTGCATTTGTAGTCTCGACGCGAGCCTTCTTTGCCCGGTTATGTCGGTCAAGACCACTTCCAAAGGATGCTTGAAGGGTTTGGCTGTGTCTTTGAAGTTCTCCAGCATATGTTGTTGCTGCCGTGGTCACAGAAACTTGTACCGTCGAAAGTCCATCCTTGAATGCGCTTTGAACCGAGCTCGTGGACTGGCGGAGTCATGAGATGCATCGAGAATACCGACCAGAAAGAGAACTACCTTCATTGCTCCATCTCGCAACCTTTTCCCCTCCGCTCCTTTACGTGTAAGTGATGCAGAGAGTTCAGCTCCGCGAGAATTAACTTGATCGACCAGTCGCTCGTGTCGTTTCCCGAACTTGCCGAGTTCCTCTTCTACCCTTGCATTCCCCTTCACGACGGTGCCAAAGGCCTCGCTTAGCTCTTGATGCCGTGTGGATATGAAATCACCCAAAAGGCCAGATATGCGTTGTACCAGCTCTTCCCTGGCCTTCTCGGATTTTAGCTTCTCGGTTTCTAGCGCTCGTGAAAGGAGGGCATTCTGAGTTTGAAGATGGTAAATTTGAGCTCGAGACATTTCATCCGTGATCACATTGGCCTGCAGAGTAGATTCACCCTCTGCTTTGACAAACGATAGAGCCTCTTCAACGGCTGTGTCAATGAGAGACCCCATCGCAATGAGGGCGCCTTCGAGCTAAAGGTAATTTCAGTTACGCTGTCAAACCAATTCGAGATTGAACCTACAGCGGTGAAATCATTCTGATTCACAGTATATAACTCGTCACATAGAGTTTGAGAGCTCCTACGCAGGCCATCCGACCAAGCGGCAAACGAACTTTTAATCGTGTCATGGGAATCCCTAACGGCACTTTGTATAATACCTATCGCTTCGGCAGATGCGTCGTCCTTGGCGTTGATAATGCGCAAGGAGTCTTGAATGCGTTGCAGTTGTTGATCAATTCGTTCCGAGTGAGCGGTCACGATCTCGTATTCCTTGTTGAGATGTGTCTTCGCTTCAGCCCGAAGTGTCTCGGTCGAATGCCCGGCGGTCTTTATAAAGTCGTCTAGCTTCGCAGAAAGAGCAACCACTCCATTGGTCATCGATTTTCCATAAGACGATACTGCCTTTATATTGGAACCGAAGACTTTGGTCTTACGTTCTGGGGAGAGTCATCGACCACGTCACCACCAAAGGAGGAAACGAACTCACGAATTTTATCGAACAGAGCGTCTAGATCATCAATGCTCTCCGCAGCAACTTGCTTTAGCCCACAAGCGACACTGTCGAGTTTGGTTTCATTGACCTGATAGACCTGCCGAATGATGATCTCTTCTTCCAACGCGTTCTTCACCCACTTGAGTTGTCCCTCCTTGACTTCAAGTTCTCCCTTTGCCTCTTTCAACCACTCTCTCGTCTCTTTCAATTCCCCGTCCCTTTTCATCAACAATGTTATGCTCTGCTCGAACTCCTCTCGCACACTTCTCAGCTGACTCTCCACGATCTCTATCTTTTTTTTCGCTTCCTCCATCTCGGTCTGTCGGATTTCTTGATCGACGCTTAACTGGTTCCAGGTTTCTTCGGAGAAGAAAATGCCATTTTTCTCCCGAGCTGCTAGAACATCTGCCTTCAGCCTCTCGATTTCAGCAACGTATTCCTTCAAGAGAGAGTTTCTCGTCATTCTTTGGTTAACTTCGGGCTTGTTGCGAATGGATTTGGCCCGGAGTGCGTAATCGAGGGTGGACAGTGTCTCTTCCATATTGGACCTTGCGGGTGAGATGGTCGCGATGATGCAAGTCTTGGTGTGCCCCCCCAAAGAGTCTTGGAGAAGGCGAGTGAGTTTCGACTCCCGATACGGGACATGGGATGAACGATCGACAAGTGCATTGATGACGCGGCCAAGAGTGAGCAAGCTCTGGTTAATCATGCCAGCTTCCCTTGCCCTTTTATTCTCCGCGCCGGATCGGCCGATATTCTCTGATCCAGCCAGATCAACGAGATTAAGTTTTCCGACCTTTAATAGGTCATCCCCAATGGACGAGGTCTCCTTGGTGTGTATAGTGATAGAGAACACCGAATGCGAACGACTAGAATGGTCATTGAACTTGGTCGCTGCGATTTGGCGACGATGGCTACCCTTGGTCAGGAGAGCTAGTGCATCGGCCGCGTCCTTGACAGATATTTCTTCCAAACCTTGGATAAAAACGCCTTTCTTACTAGCATCATCGAATATTTTCAGGCCACCCTGGCTATCAGATGGACCACCTTTGCCCATGGGTTGGGTTGAACCTGCGGGAGCGGAGAATTCGTTGGCGAGCAAGTCCCGAAGCTCTTCATTGTATAACTCGACAAATGATATCTTGACACTATAATCCGCTGCTGATGTCTCGAGTTGATGGAATAAGCGGAATAGCACTCTAGGTACCATTCCAGCTTGAGCGGAAGGATTACCCATCGGCGTAGGTGTTAAATCACCCTGCATGGTGTATCTAGCTCGATGTCAGCGTCAAAAATAGAATAAAATGGATCGGATCGCGCACGTTTTACCTGTGCCAGTCTGCCCATACGCAAATAGCGTGCAATTGTAGCCCGTGAGGACTTCCTTGAGCAATGGATTGACGACTTCGTGATAAATCATTGCTTGGTCGGCCTCTGGACCAAAGACCAGATCGAAAGGATACGTCCGGGTTGGCGGCAATGTTACGACGCCAAGGCTGGACACTGGTGCGCAAGTTTCGATGGCAACTTGATTACTCTTGGCGCCGTGCGAGCTGACAATTATGGGGGAATTTTCCTGAATTTCACGATCTGAACGCCTCCGACAGCGAATAACCACCTGTATATGTGTTTCACTTTCTTCTTGTTCGCCCGGTTTCGTAGTTTTGGCTGAAGCAAGAGAAGTTGCTAAATGATCGAATCTAGCGCGTTCGTCGGTCGCAGGGGGAGCGTTTTGCAAGAAGGATGTCGCGATACGTGACCTCGAACTCGTTGGTTTCGAGCGGGAGGATGTGGGCCGACGAGCAGCCATGGCTAGGTTGGTTGTGGTATTAGTAGAAACGCGTCGAGTCAACGTTGGCGTGCGCGTCGAGGGTCACGCGTCACGTGCCAGTGGAGAGTCCTGACTTGGTCCTCAGCCTACCAATAGAGTCTCGGGGAACGAAAGATGGGAAAGCGCAAGAAATCGTCCAGAAAACCGGCCGCAGCAAGTGCAGCGAGGCGGAGAGAGCCACTCGGTACGTTGTTGCAGCGAGTCGTGCACTCGGGCTAATGTCATCGGACAGAGACCGCGTTCACTTGTCTGTTCTGTCACCACGACAAGTCTGTCACCGTTAGACTGGACAGAAAGGAGGGTATTGCACAGCTCGTTTGCCGGGTGTGTGACCAGCGGTACCAGAGCAAAGTAAACCGTGAGCTGCCTCATCTTTGTCTAGTTCCCGAACGTTCCTCATGACTGTATTCCATCAGACCTGACAGAGCCAATTGATATCTACTCGGAGTGGATTGATGCTGCCGACGCTGCCCAAAAAGAGGATCAAGTCCCCCGTCGTGCGACGGCCTCTTCCAGCAGACCTGTACCAGCTGCCCCTTCTCAGATGGATAGTGATGATGACTGACTTCAATTGTACAACACGCTCGCAATCTGCTTATAATTCAATACTTAGAGATCTACGATGGCTGGTTGGAATGGAAATGATCTGCAACGAAGCTCGTCTCCAGGCTGTCGCGTAGAGTAGTCATGTCACAGTCAGTGTTCAGCCGCCGCTGGAATTCGGAACCAGCGTGCTGCTACACACTCCACACGCTCTCTTTAACGACCGTCTTCCTTTTGGCTCTAATCATTACTTTAGCCATATACCCCTGCTGTAGACGCTCTCTTTCACCTCAGACGGATCGTCCATTATGGCGTCCTCAACCAACATCAAAGTTGTTTGTCGGTACGCCTCTGGCCACCCACTCATTAACCATGTTTCTCCTCTCCTGATTCACAATTCACAGGTTTCGTCCTCCCAATGCTCTTGAACTGAGAGAAGGTGGTGAAATCGTCGTGTCATTCAGTGACAACCTCCAATCAGTCATGATGCGCAATCCGCAGGCCGTTTCTGGACCAGAGAAGGATGGTTTTACCTTTGATAGGGTATTCCCAATGGGTACGAAGCAACACGAAGTGTTTGATTATGGCGTCAAAGAGTAAGTTACCGACGCCCGCGTTTGATCGCCCTTCATTAACGCGCCGTCCCTACGCGGATAGCATCGTCAAAGGTGAGCAAATCCGCGTCACTCGACCTAGACCATCGTTCATTCATGGAGCTCGACGTCCTTAACCATTTAGATGTGCTTGATGGCTATAACGGGACTGTGTTTGCTTACGGTCAAACTGGGAGTGGCAAGACTTTCACCATGATGGTTAGCATTTCTACCTACATAGTCCCATCTACTCATCAACACACTTAGGGTGCAGATATAGACTCGGAGGAACTCAAAGGCATCATACCTCGGATCACCGAACAGATATTCCAATCTATAGTAGAATCAGATGCCCATTTGGAGTATATGGTCAAGGTCTCATACATGGAAATTTATCTAGAACGTATCCGTGATCTTCTGGCTCGTAAGTTGACTCATTCTTCCCCCTCATGAAATACAGCTCATCGTCTTTTACCTGGCAGCTCAAAATGATAATCTGCAAGTTCACGAAGAAAAGTCGAGAGGTGTTTACGTCAAGAATCTTTCGGATTACTATGTCAGTAGTGCTCGCGAAGTCTATGAGATCATGCGTCAGGGAGGTGCAGCGCGAGTAGTGACTTCCACGAGTAAGTTGTATGTTCCTGCCTGGTGGTGTGAGAATCTGACCTTTCTCTGCGAGACATGAATGCGGAGAGTTCTCGTTCACATTCAATCTTCCTCATCACAATCCAACAACGAAACACTGAGACTGGCGCTCAAAAGACCGGCAATCTCTATCTTGTAGACCTTGCCGGCTCTGAAAAGGTTGGAAAAACAGGGGCATCGGGCCAAACTCTCGAGGAGGCCAAGAAGATCAACAAATCTCTCTCCGCCCTCGGTATGGTCATCAACGCCTTGACGGATTCAAAGGTACACGGTTCGACTCCCAGCGAGGATGCCATTGTGACGTTGATACAACAGGCAAAACATATTCCGTACCGTGATTCAAAGCTTACGCGTATCCTCCAAGAATCCCTAGGTGGTAATTCAAGGACAACACTTATAATTAATTGTTCTCCTTCGGCTTACAACGAGGCTGAGACTCTATCGACCCTCCGATTTGGTATCCGTGCAAAGTCGATCAAGAATACAGCCCGCGTTAACCAAGAGCTTTCGCCATTAGAACTCAAAGGACTTCTTTCCAAAGCGCAGCTTGCGAATACGAGACATCTGGCGTACATACAAGCATTGGAAGCCGAGCTCGCCGTGTGGCGCTCTGGAGGATCTGTGGAGCAAGGCGAATGGGCAACTCCAGACAAGCCCATATCACCCGTTGGTGTTTCCAAGAAACCAACCTCGTCACCCACACCGTCAACTACGAGAAGCATGACCCCTGTCAACCCTATTTTAGAGGGTCTTAGGTCAGATATTGATAGTCGACCACAAACACCCACTGTCATTGGCATGGACAAGGACGAACGAGAGGAGTTTTTGCGTAGGGAAAACGAACTCAGTGACCAGTTGGCCGAGAAGGAGAGTGCACTAGCAGCTGCCGAGAAACTTGTCAAAGAGCTCCGGGACGAGCTTGCGTTCCTCAGGGAGCAAGAAGTATCGGTATCTAAGGTAATATATGATCTGCTCTTGAATTATTATTCCACAACAATCATTATAGGAGAACAAAGCAATGTCCACTCAGTTGAACGAACTTCGTCTGCAAGTCGAGCGCCTCGATTACGACAACAAAGAGAGCATCATCACAATAGACATTCTGAGAGAACAGAACCAGGATGCCAAGAACGAGTTGGATGAACTGAAGAAGATCATCACCGACCTTCGCAGCGCGCAGAAAGATGCCTCCGCGGAGGACAAAGAGAAGCGCAAGCAAGAGAAGATGGCACTTATGATGGCCAAATTTGATGCGGTATGTTAACTGTGAGTATTAAGTAATCAAAACTGACTCTCCGCGTAGCAAGGAGCGTTCTCTGAAAAGGACGAGCAACTTCGCCAGCTGCTTGTTAAGCTTGATGCTATCGACTCCGAGGCAACCATCTCAACTCTCACCGTCGGTGATGTGGTCGCGGCCAGGAGACAGCTCACCGAAGCCCAGTCTCTGGTCCGCGAGACTCTTGATCGCCTTCGTCAAAGTCAAGAAGAAAATGAGATGATCGTTCGACGTCGTGATGAGCTTGAGAGCCGCTTGTCTACCCTTGAAGCTGAATACGAAGAACTTCTCGGTACGTCTAATTAGCCTCAGGCGCCGCGGCCTTTATGAATATTTGCTTAACGCCGAACAGAGAAGACTATTCATGATGAAGAGACGAGTAATGCTGACATTGCAAATTCGATGGCGGAGTTCAAGGTACGCTTATTTGATAATTCGCGTCGTTTCAATACATGTTCACCACCATTGCTTAATCCTAAGAACAAACTAGAAGCTCAGTATGCTACTCGGCGGGAAGCCAGCATTGCCGAGGTCGCCGATCTCAGACAGCAGCTTGAGTTGAGATCGAACGAAATCCGCTCTCTCAATGCCACGATCGATAGCATGAAAAATGTCAATGAAGAGTTAAAGGTACCTATAGCCTCCTGGCCGTTATTTTGTTCCGATCGTGATGATTTCTTTTCCTTGAAGCGCGCTTTCGCTGTAACGTCCGCAGGCATCGAGGGTGGAAAGAGTTTGGCCGAAAGTGCCCAAGACTTGGAGCGCACCCGCAAGGCAATCAGCGTTCAACTAGCAGAGTTCGAAGGTGTCAAGAAGTCACTTATGCGGGATTTGTCAAACCGTTGCGAAAAGGTGGGTCCTTTTGGCATGCTATGCGAGTCAGTATTCACTACATATGGGGCAGGTCGTCGAACTTGAGATCCAATTGGATGAGATCAAGGAGCAATACAACAACGTCATTCGCAATAGCAATAGCAAAGCTCAACAGAAGAAGATGGCGTTCCTCGAGAGGAATTTGGAGCAGTTGACGGTAGTTCAGAAGCAAGTATGTATTCGTTCGCTGGTTCTCACGTTTATGCCACTAATGGCGGCTTGTAGCTGGTGGATCAGAATTCTGCTCTGAAGAAGGAAGCTGGCATTGCCGAGCGAAAATTGCTTGCACGGAATGAACGCATCCAGAATCTGGAAACCCTCTTACAAGACGCCGACCGTCGATTGGCTGTGCAAAATCAGAAATTCGAGGCACAACTTCAATCAGTAAAGGAACGGCTCGAACAAGCGCGTGGTATGACTGATTTGACCAGATATCTGACCAGCTACTTACGAGCCCGGGTACCCAGCGCAAAAAGCCTCCAGCGCCTCGACGTTGAGCTTTGGTCGAATCGCAAAGCCCCTCCGTGGCGGCGGCGGCTCCGCTGCGGCTGCCGGGATCGCTGTTGGTTCTACGCAAGCAACGGGAGGAAGTGGACCGTCGTCGGCCAATGCGCTCACAAGGATTCAGAATGAAGAAGGAGGGTGAGTGTTTGGATCCAAATATTAGGTCCCTTCAAAGCGGACAGCTGATCATTTTCTCGAATTTCACTTGCTGTGTGACATTATCAGAGGAGGTACGTACACACATTTCTGGATGTGGGAGATAGGCTGCTAATGAGTCCAACCCTAGCGAAGCGCGCTTCGTGGTTCTTCAATTCTCGAGGAAGCTAGAGGATCCTTGGCAGGTTAGACCGATTCTCCTTTGCAGTGACTTGCCAATCTACACATACCATCGCCTATAATACACTTTGACTGGAGGAAACCTGATCCAGACGCGAGGATAGAAATACGTATTCTATACTAATCTGGTTTACGGACAGTACTTGCTCCGAGAGTTTGTCCCTGGACCAGGTGTGGGCACGAGAGGGAAAATTGTATGGACGTTACCCTTGTGTATGTCATACTAGATGGCCCCATAGACAGATCCGGACGTGCCGGATGACCAGAAACGTCCCTTCAAGTTGGTAAGGCTACTATTATGTACGAAGTTCATTCAAGGAGTGTTCGATTGCGCCGGAGCCGAAGTGAAGGATCCAATTAAGCGAGGTGACGGAGGTACTGTACTGCTACTGATGCCACTGATGCGGCGGCGGCAGCTGCACTGATCTAATACTACCCAGTGTCGTCACCCAGTCCACCACAAGTATGCCCAAAGGAATCCGTGCACCGCAAAAAATCATTCGACGCGGTGCTGGTGGACATCCTGCTGTTGGCAGCAAGCCAAAAAATTTTCATCGGAAATACGCGAGGGGCGGGGACCTGTGATGGCTGTGTGTTAATGAGGGTCATCCAACCTGACTTTCGGGGTAAATAGTCGAGCTAACAGGGTTCACCAGGGTTCAGTCTGCTCTGGCGCCGCCAAGGGTCTGTCCCGAAGCCGAGCATTGCCAGGTCTCTCCCCTTTGCCGGCCGCTCATCCTTTGCTTTGCCAAGATCGTCCACTCATTTACTCAATTCTCCAAGTCCGCCCGGGCAAAGTGCCGTACTGGCACGAGCGACGGACCCATTTGTGTTGCGGAACCAAATTCTTAGCGACTCAATAGTCGCGCTAGAAATTTGCTCCCACCTGGTTCTCTTTGTTTTTTCTTTCCTTCCCTTTAACGCGGCAGCTTGAGGCGTGTAGCTCTCTCCTCTTCTGTGCTGGAAAGAACGCCGTATTACCATTCGCTCGGTATCTTGGTTTTCAGTACATCATCTCTGGTGAGTCTCAGCACGCGTCCTTTTCCGCGTAGCGCACATCGTGGCTCATTTACGATAACTCGTGTTCTCTCTCTTCTTTGCGACGCGCTCTTAACCGTGTCTCCGTGCCGACCTTGCTGTCACGACTTGATTCCAACGTGTACATCGTCACTGAAATCCGCTCGCTTTTCCAGCTAATTCATTTACGCCCTGTTTAAAACTATAATCTCTGCTGCTTCTTGTTCTTTTTCATTCGCGTGAGTTACTATCCGTAAACGCACTCCGTCTCTCCTGATCCCGCTCTCCTCAGTGCGTGATTAGCATACCTATTTTGCAATGGCATCACATCCTGGGGATACATCCCGAAAGCCTTCGGGATCGTCTACGCGCTCTACAGGTCATTCTCCTTCTGCCTCGCCGAGTCATGTATGTCGTGTATTACCCGTCCCCGCGTCTTCTCTGTTCATGCCCCCCGAGGCACATTCACAAGGAAAATTCATGCCGGCGACTGCTCCTAATATGTTTGGAGTCGGTATGGGTGCAGGGCCCACACTCAAGGGCCTTAACTCTGGTTGGCAGGTTCGTCAAGCTCTTCCTCGTTGAACATGTATAGCTTACATCTGCCCTCAGGTCTGGGGATCCGCGTCACCAGCATCGAAGAGAAACGCGTCAATCTCTTCTGTGGCAAGTGTGAATGATCTCCCACCTTCGCAAGCAGAGAATACGTACCGTTCCAACATAGGGGAGAGTTGGACCGCACCGAGACCATCTAGTGGTACTTGGGATGAGTTGAGTAGCAGCCCGCAGAAAGAGTTTTCTCAATTGGTCAGTTTGGCACGAGCATCACGAACTCACCTGCTGATTTGGTGATAGGATGCGACCACGCCGCTTTCCTTGCATCATTCACGACAACGGCAAGCAACAGTGGTTCAAGCGGCTGCATTATCGGGAACCAGAATGGTAGGTTCTTATCGCCGTGTCAATGATCCGTTAGTGCTGAGGTCGGTCTTCTTTTAAGGATGAACATCCTTCAGGAAAGCCCGGGCAGTTTTCCCCGCAGAGGTTCGATAATGCGCTCGGGAAGGATTCGTCCGTGTCCACCAGGTATCCATCGCCGTCCAATCCTCCTTACGGATCCTCTTCGTTCTCCGGGCAAAATGGAACGTTCGATGTCACGTCCATGGCTGAGAACGAACTGTCACTCAGCCTCAGAGGAATGGCCGTTGAGGACGACCACATCAACATCCAATACCGTCAACCATCTGTTTCGTCGCAACTGAACGGCATTTCTCATCAATCTGTTTCTTCTCAAGTGCGACTCTCCCCCATGGTTCAAGGCCGTTCACCCTATGGCGGTTACCCTCAAGCAGACTATCCATCGTACTATACCAATGGCACACCACGCGACCCTTACATGGATTATGGATATGGATACAGTACACCCGCCGATCACCCGCTATACCCTGCCGGCGTTGGCATGAATAGTAACTCATCTGTGAATGTATACCCGGGTGTGTCCCCGCAGACACTGCACCCTAATCTTTCTGCTAGCCAGCAATCTGGCATGTATTACGATTACTCTGCCCCCGCTCGGTCACCCTCTCAATATTACTACCCTACCCATCAACCGATGATATATCCTACCATTCCCTCGATCTCTCCAATGCCAACACCACAGCTAAGCGCTGCGGTACCATCTGGTATACAAGACAAGAAGCAGGCATGTATCTACTTTACTTTTGCCGAGTATACGCTCACTTTCGAGGTTAGTATGGTCTTCAGCAACAGGTAAGATAATGGCTACCACGGAACGATGGCTACAACTCTCAATTTTGCATTGCCAGGCTTATGCAGCTGCCATGGAATATGGCGCGCAGCTGCCATTCATGCTTCCTGGCGGTCCGTTGTACGGCCACCTTGGTCTGAATGCTCATGGAATGCCGTTTTACCATCAAGCCATGCGTCCTGGACGTCGTCACGATAACGACCCCGCTTTGACTCTGCGTAGTCCACTGTTGGATGACTTTAGGGCTAATAAGTCACGAAAGTGGGAACTAAGGGTGGGTTGTATTGTGAGTTTGAGGCCGAGTATTAATGTTTTGGCCCAGGATATTTTTGGCTATGTGGTCGAGTTTAGCGGTGATCAACATGGTTCGCGATTCATCCAGCAGAAGCTTGAGACAGCAACGTCAGAGGAAAAGCAGATCGTGTTTGATGAAATCGTACCCGATAATGCATTACAGTTGATCCAAGATGTCTTTGGCAACTATGTGGGTTTAGAACGTCCTCCATTTCTGAGTGATCTTATCTCGAGACAGGTCATTCAAAAGTTGTTCGAGCATGGGACACAGGTACAGAAAACCGTTCTAGCGAACACCATGGAAGGCCACATTCTTCCGTTGTCTTTGCAAATGTATGGCTGTCGCGTCGTGCAAAAGGTGGAGTTGTATTGATTCAATAGAGCACAATTAACCAAGTTCACAGGCAGTGGAATTCATTCTTCCAGAGCAGCAAGGGACCTTCGTGAAAGAGCTGGAACCCCATGTGCTCAAGTGTGTAAAGGATGCCAACGGCAACCACGTTATCCAGAAATTGATCGAACGTGTATCTCCTGATCGCCTTGGCTTCGTGCAATTGTTCCGTGGCAACGTGTATGACTTGTCGACACATCCATACGGTTGTCGAGTTCTCCAGCGGTGCTTTGAGCATCTTCCAGAAGAACAGACTCGTAGCCTGATGGACGAATTGCACAAATACATGATCAACCTTATGCAAGATCAATTCGGGGTAGGTTAACATTTTAATCCAGATGAATGTTTTGTTGATACCTCACGTTATCAGAACTACGTCGTCCAGTTCGTTCTTGAGCAAGGAAAAGCTCACGACCGTTGCCAAGTTATTGCCAAGCTTCGCGGTCAGATGTTGAATATGGCACGACATAAATTCGCTTCGAACGTCTGTGAGAAGGCACTCGTCACCGCTGCTACAGAAGAGCGACGGGCATTAATTGACGAAATCATCACGCCGAAGCCTGATGGTGTCAGCCCCATTGTGTCCATGATGAAGGACCAATTTGCCAGTAAGTCCTTTGGCGTAGTTCGTGGTCGTGAATTGAATTATGTTTTCTAAGATTATGTGCTGCAACGAGCACTCACGGTCGCTGATCAAGATCAGAAAGATCAGCTCGTGGGCAGGATTCGGCCCCAGCTAGTAAGCATGCGCCGTTATTCGAGCGCTTACAGCAAGCATTTGATTTCGAGTGGGTGGCTGTTCATCCGTACGTTAATCTGACCTCGTTGGTGCTCGCAGTTGAACGGCTCCTGGAGCGCACGGTCAACGCATCCAAGGTATCTTCAGACAAGCCAGCAGAGTACCCTTCGCTATCTTAAAATCAGTCCAACTAACATATGCAGTCGCGGTTCGTCTCTTTGGTCGATTTTCCGTTTCTAAAGTCCCGCTTCTCGCTCTCCTCTTTTTGATCGCAATGCTATGGTACAGCTACATCAATCTCATATTCTGCACTCACGTCTATTACCCGCAATGAACATTCCTAATGCAACTTACACTGATGTCTCATTCTCTTCTCTTTCTTCTCGCATCCACCGGATATATGCTTTCTTTTTCGCTGTCAATATTGGATTCCCTGTTTCACGTTGCTACTATGTTTGCGTTGTGAACATTTCGTCGGTAATTACTGCTGAGTACTTATACCTGGGTGGTCATAATCGTAAAGGTTGTTCTTGCGAAGGACAAAGTATGGCCAAACAAGACGGTCGAGTGTTAGGCGAGTCCGGTAGCCCGGCAAGGTACACAGCGTCTCATCAAAAAAAACAGAACCACACGACAGCTCGTTTTTCGTAGATCAGACACGCTGAAGCCATGAGCACCGTTGAAGCCGCAGCGTCACTCTTTGGTTCGGATGGCGATTCTGGGCCTGACCCTTTTGCGGTCATTGGGAACGAGGCAACTGACACGACACCACCCCACGATGAACACCAGACGCACAGTTCGTCCCATTCGTTCCAAATGGGTCAGGACACCTCCTCCTGGTTCGCAGAACAGATGTATCCAGACGTTCAGCGTGAGGAACGTGATCCATGGTTCATCCCCACCACTCAGGATCGCTCTTCTGGCCAGTCTCCCCCTCCCAGCGGCCTGGCGTCGTCCTACGACCAACAGCAGCGCTACAACCCTGGAGCTAATCCATACGAACCATTATCAGCATATAATGCTTCTCCAGGTCTGGAAACAACCTATTCTCGTTTGTTTTGCTCATCCCATGTGTCGCACAGTAACTTCGGCAGCCCACCAGAATACGTCTGCCTCTTACGAGCCGTATAACACCACCTCTGCTGCTCACTATCTGCCACACGGCCCCAGTCAATATCCTGTCCAACAACCCCATGACCCATACAAACCAACTACAACTACAACCTCGTCAACGTCAACTCCATATGCAACCCGGCAACCAACCCGGCATGCACAACCAGACAGCTACAACTCTGTCTCCCGCTCTGTACCATCTCGACATTCGACCTCCTTTACTGTCGCTTCCCCACAACAGCTTCCGAACGGTGCCCCTGCTCAAGTTTCCAAGCCGTTCCCTGTTCCTACTGCAGCTGAATTCAGACCAAAAACATCAAACGCGTACGATCCTCCTCTCCCGCCACCGAAGGTACACAGAACGACATCTCCGAGTTCTTTGCGTTCCGCGAGCCAGTCGCAAAGCCTTGTTTCTCACATCACGCATCCTCCTCCTGTCAACTCATATGACCATAGATCTATTACTGGGCCTCCGAGGACATTGTCTCCTAGTTCCATTCGTTCAGTCTCTCCGGCTTCGGGTTCCGTTGCACCGCCGAAGACCGTCCCAGCGTACGCATCATCCCAGCTCCGGGGAAGGTCCACCTCCAACGGTTCAACCTTGTCTTCCCAAGGTATTCTTGACCCTGTTCAGCCACGCAAAGAGTATGGACTTGGATTCGGTCCTCACATCGCCGAGGCGACCGCATACAACGGTCGTCAACCCGTGGAACAGGACACACATTTGTCACGCTCCACCCGTCCACCGTATGCACCCTCACCTTCACTTCTGGGCTCGAATGATCCCTTGGGTCGAACATCTTCTCGAGCACCGGTCATAAGCTTTGGTTTTGGTGGCAAGCTTCTTACTTGCTTCCATAGCTCTGCAGACTTGAATACAGGTTTTGATGTTGCGCTCTCATCTCGACGTACAACCAGCGTAACAATCCGCGCACTACACCAGTTATTGCCCGACCATATGCCTGAAACCAAGGCGACGGAGTTTCCTGGTCCATTACTCTCTGATTCTAGTACACCTGTCACAAGTCTTGTGCGCACAGGAACGTCGCAAGTGAAGACCAAGAAGGCTCGTGTGATCAAGTATCTTGAAGAACGCACTGAAGAGGTTTTACGTGGGACGATGTACACGTCTGATGATTTTGAGAGACAGCGTTTGGAGGGGAAGCTGGTACTTGCTCGACTGCTGAAAATCATGGTCGAAAATCATGGCTCACTTTCGGGAAGGTCAGCTTGGATATTAGTGCAATGGTAGTTGCTGATGCATACCCATTAGCCCAGCCATCGATAATGCGGTCCGTACTGCGTTGTTGCCGCATATTACCACGGACGACGTCTCCAGACATGATGGACTTTCGGCGGCGGCGCTC
The DNA here is from genome assembly GCA_038093875.1 of Boletus tylopilopsis. NCBI lineage: Eukaryota > Fungi > Basidiomycota > Agaricomycetes > Boletales > Boletaceae > Boletus > Boletus tylopilopsis. The sequence goes on along the minus strand of JBBPTB010000027.1, from coordinate 45,593 downwards.
ACGTCCCCAATGTCCAATGCGTATGGCACTACATCGATGCTTCCGCCTAGCAAGGAGACGCCCATATCGGTGTCCACACTCCTTCCATCCGCTCTGGACAAGATACAGGGGTTCCTTGTGCGGGGAGAGCGCCGCCAAGCCTATCATTACGCGCTAGACGAGAGATTATGGGCACATGCGATGATCATTGCAAGCAGCGTCGACAAAGAGGCTTGGAAAGAGGTTGTCAGCGAGTTTTTGAAAGCTGAACTGGGCGTTCAAGAGACTCTTCAACCTGCCGCTCACCATGTCAATGGAAAAGGTGTCATACCCCAGCCAACCAATGGGCGTGAATGGTTACGAGTTACGTACAGCGTATTTTCAGGTCAAGGACCTGCTGCGGGTATGTGGATCTTCCCAATGTAGGAGTACATATACTCATAGTTTTTAGTTCAAGAACTGATACCCACTAGCTTGCTCTCAAGAGCCTTGTCACGTGTCACACCTACTTCTCCAAATTTTTCACCAAATGCAGCCGCCACGCAGATTCCTATAGAGTCTCTCTCAAAGTGGCCCGAGATAGTGGCGAGTATTATATCCACCCCTTTGAATCCAGAGTACTCGGCAACGCTGTCAGCTCTTGGGGATTATTTGGCATCTCATGATCTAGTGGAAGGTGCTCATGTCTGGTATGCCAATCTTGTCCTTTCTCTTTTCGAACCACTCTCCTGACACTTATTTTCAGCTATCTACTTTCTCCTCAGACCTCAGTGATGAGTGGCCTGGGCGGTCCTGGTCGTGTGGTGTTACTGGGTTCGCAGAGTCTGCTCATCAATCCAGTGTTCTTCAGAGACCCTGATCCAATCATATTCACGGAGATCGCAGAGTTCGCGTTATCTCTGAAGGCACACGTCAAAGGCCAAGACCCCTTTCACGGCCTCTCCCACCTCCAAGCTTACAAATTTATTCGGGCTGCGTATCTCGCTGACATTGGATATGTTCAGATTGCTACTAGGTATATTCCGGAGTTACCGCTACACAAGGCTACTATATTGATTATCCTTAACTAGGTACTGCGATGCTATTACCGCAGTCATGGGTCGACCCTCCCCATACTTCACTCCTACGTTGGTGGAGGGCCTGAAGCAACTCGCTGACCGTCTTCTCGGTTTACCCCATATAGACAAATCATCCTCATGGATAGGCGGAAAAGTGAATAAACCTTCTCTGGATAGTATTGGTAATTGGCTCGAAGTACGCCTCACCAAGTTTATTGCTGGCGAAGGGAACGAAACATCTTCTCCCACAAGCGAGTTCCCTAAGGCTCAATTTGCTGGTCCTTTTTCGAGTTACAGCTCTATCGCTTCGGCAAGTCCGTCTCCTCCACCCACAGCTATCAATTCGCAGATCATGTCGTCGACACTGCCCCCCAGACGGAGCGGCTCCGCCATGGCACTACCTTCTACATCGGTGCACGTTCCCGTTGACAGGGCATCTTCTGCAATGGAATACTACCGCCCCACGAGACAGGCCTCCCCTGCACCTCCTAAAACTGCGCCGCTCCACTTAACGGGATATCGTTATTCACCATATGTCACTCAAGAGAACGGGCCTTCCATGGTCAATGGGTACGCCCCTAGTTATGGGGGCGAGCTATCCTCCCGAAAGACGTCGCTTGAGATGACAGCCGAAGAAGGTCCTGAAACACAGAACCTTATATGGGATGAGCAAGATCAGCATCAGGAAGATCAGCAACAGGTGAAAGACGTGGACAACAAGCAAGAAACTCAAGATTCTGGTTGGTGGAGCTCGCTCAACAACACCAATGCTGCCCCGACCCCTACCATTGCTACATTCCATGTTGAAAGTGTAAGAGAGCTAGGAGAGGGATTCATCTCCTTGATGGACGATCCTGCGTTGCCAGTGACGCCAAACGTAACCACTTCATCACGTCAGCAAGTGGAGGGTGGATTTACCGAAGAAGCAGATGATCTTGGTTTAGGGAATGCTTCACACAGGAGAAAACAGGACACGCCTGCGAAGATGGATGAAGGTAATCCACCAGATAAACCTGCCCAAGAGACTACTCAACCTGACAAGAAACATGGTAATTCACAACGTGTAGCCTGTTTCATCGCATATTGACGTATGTTTTGCTCCCAGATTCTCAGCCAACTGCAGCTTCTTCGGCGGGATCGTCATGGTTCAGCAGGTTTTGGAAGCGATCCGACGCTCCGGGCCCAATCCAAGCCAGCCTTGGCGAAGAGAAAACCTTTTACTATGATAATGAATTGAAGCGTTGGGTGAACAAGAAGGTGAATGAACTTGTGCGTACCTGCCTTCATAGAAGTTCACCCCTTTCAGGTTGGAGCAGAGGCTACGCAGCCATCAACTCCTCCAGCTCCACCTTCACGCGCCCAGACTGCCTCGCCGAGTGTGAGTAACTCTCGTTTCAACGCGTCATTCAACGCCCCTCGAGCACCTCCACCGAGGACTGCATCTGCGATTGATTTAAGTACATCGCCAGTCCCCAAAGTCATGCGTGTACGATCCAACTTGGCACCTGCTGAGGTTGCATCAATGCCAAATACGCCAGCACCGAGTAGCATGGCAAATCCGCCCCCGATGGGACGGTCCCGGTCCCAGGCTGCGAAGAAGAATGTGAGGAGTAGATACGTGGATGTGTTCCAACAGGACTAGAATTGGTGATGACGTGCTTTGACACAGCCCTGATTGCATTGACATAGACGATATTCTTTTCATACTGTTATATCACTTTCAGTTTTGCCTTTTTGTTGGATCTTTTTTATCTATCACACTATATTGCATCACCGCTGTATCGGGACTGATACGGACATGAGCCATAAACTTGTTCTGAACGACGAGTAAGCCTTTTATCCTCAAAAATCGTGTTGGGGACGCAATCGCTTAGAACAAGAGTTTGAACGGATAGCCTATTCCTCGGATTCAGCAACGGGGCGAAGCAGGAGAAGTGAAACGCACCTCTATTCTTGATACGAAATAATGATACCAATATGGAGAAAACGAGGAAATTGACAAACGTGCAGAAGTATATCTGAGTTCGTTGCCGAGCAGCAGACTTTTGGTATGGTGTGACTATGGTCAGCATCAGGAAGGAAGCTGCCAGAATACCGTCTGTATGCACGATGTGAATGGTGGAGCCATTTAACAGGGGCGAAACACCTACAAATCATGGACACGACTTGTACCTCTTGACCAAATTGGTTCTGATAACCCCCCGCGATCCAGTTTCCATCATGACCCACGTATGGCGCACCACGGATACGAGTAAACATGAAGCCGGATGTCATGATGAGCGATACGGTAAGTGTACCGGCTGCCCATATCCATCGGTTGTAGATTACGGGGCGTATGAAGCGGAAGACGAGGGTGACGATGGGGATGAGAGAAATGAATGTGACAAATTTGGACCAGTCGATGGGGGCCTTGTAAGGAATTGGGATCGGGGTATGGATGGACAGTTGTTCGGCCAGAGGCCCCGCTTCGAAGCCGCTGCATGGACTAAGCACAATGCCAACGAAGAGGAGATGGGCCATACTTTGAGAAATCGTACTTGGATGGCTTAACGGTATTTTTGGCATTAGGACCCTCTGTAGCAGGGTAGACATGTACGACTGGTGCGGAATTCAGTTGAAGCTGGATGCGGACGTCAGCAAGTCGACAGGGATTCACGTGGAATCATACCTTTTGGAACACTTTGATCGTGTCTTCGAACTCGGCTGTCGCAAAGAAGTGGGTATCACGGTGGACTTGGGGGACAGTAGACCAAGCTTTGGCAACGGCCTTGAAGGAAGGGTCGAACTCCCTGGTTCAGGCGTCAGTTTGAGTTGATTTGGAAGGAGAGCGAGGCACTCACTTGCACGGGGCACATCTGCGCTGTGGATTGAGAGCGGTGAACTGGATGGAGGCAGACCAGGTGCGGTGGGGGGTTGTGAGGAGGTCGAATACGCGCTCGTCTAGGCGTATTACACCGTTTCCTGCTGCTGCGAGCTGTACGAGCTCGTCGTGTACGTTGGATGCGAGGACGAAGGGGAGGAGAAGGAGAAGGAGGGGGAAAAGCCTCATGGTCATACGTGTAAGAGCGTGGGAATTACAAGGTCAGACTTTGTACGCCATGTCTCATGCGCTCCTCCTACGCCTGTTCCTCTCCCCGTCCTTCTTCTCCGTCCATGTCGCCCTCCGCTACCTCATGCTCTATGCAGACAACATCGGCATCACTTACTTCCTCACACGTAGGCTCGAAGAACTCGACACCCACGACCTGCGCGACGTCTGGGGATTCATCTGGTACGCGCACCATCACTCCGATCCCCGGCCTCCGTTCCTCACGCGCATATAGCCACCTTCTCGTCACGCGTCCATCAAAGTCTCGTGCACTCGAGTGCTTCGTAGTCGACATTGCACAGCGGTCTACCCATATCGCCATGCTTGTTAGTCCATTTAACATACCAACGCTAAATTAATCCGCTCACCCTCGTCAAGACACTGTGGTTCATGCAAGCTGCCCTCAAAGATCTTTCCTCGAACCCAACTTCTCAGTCTTTTCTTGTCTGTCAAAGGACTCTCCACAAATGCCATGAAATCATCTTCGCCGAATTGCCTCCACCTCCATCGCGTCCATATTCCGGCTTGTCATTGTCTTACCGTTCTCTCCTTGGACGCAGAAAGGTAAAGCCTCGTGTGGAACCCGCCCTGGTTGGTATTGGCCTTGTCCTTGCGGGAGTTCCCGCTATGCCTGCGCTTACAGACATCATTGGCCAAGTGGCTTTGCAGCAAGGTCGAGCAGACGATGATGGTGTAAATCTCCGCAGTGTCGATCAAGGTGACGACCTCGTATGCGACATTCCTACCGATACGGAATCCGGTGATGATGACGACAACCCCTCCGACGCGAAACCTGACAATGAGAACACAAGAGAAACAGGCAGACCCGCTGCAAAGGACTCGGAGAACCTCACATCGGCACGATCAATTCCACGTTGTCGGCGTACTGTCATTGCTGCGCAAACGAGTCCTGCGCTCGTCCGTCTCTGTAATGTTCATCGATCCCGACTTTCAGAGGATCCCCTTGACCAACAGGATGCACACCCCGGTCGTGTTTCGAGTCCATATCAGTCTTCTCCCTCGATATCTTCGTCTCCATCTTCACTCAAGCAAAACATCATTGCTATAGGTGATGCTCTCCTACAAAGGTACGACATCCAGTCACAATTACATCTCCTTAGAAGCCAGTATTGTCGGTCAGAGGTGTGTCCTTTACTGTATACTTTGACACAATCTGGGAGTTTACACGTACTTTCGCATCCGCCTAGGTTCAGTTCATTCTTACACTAGAGAGTATATCCAACCGTCTCTTGGTTGTGCCTAAGCCTGCACGCATCAGTGCTCTGCGAGCCGAATTGACTGCTTTGAATCACCAGCTTCCTGCAGAAGTTCGTATCTTTCACCCTTCTCCTTAACGATCATTTTCGTTATACCTTCGCATAGGTATGCATGCCAATGTGGTGTTCTTCATCGGATACCTGTGATCCTACTACGTTCGCTGTCGATACCGAATCCCATCACAAGATTGTCCGCATCCCACCTGGCGAAGCCGTGGTTCTCAACTCTGCCGAGCGAGCACCTTATGTTCTCCTCATAGAGATTCTGCATGACGACCTCAATTTCGACCCTTCTAAGCGCAGCAATAAGGAAATTCTCAAACGCATAGTCTCGAAAGAGAATGAAAGAAAGGGGGCCTCGAAAGAACTTATAACATTCGGTAACACAAAAAAGAGCCCTTCTGCAATCCAGGAAACTGTTGTGGGGTCCGAACAAGTTCTGGGAAAGGAAACAAGCGGCATGCACGATGGAGGAGTCACGGATGACCCCGACTCAGCACGGGGAAACAACACCACATTACGTGACTGCGACGACGAGGAAATGGATCTTGTGGAACAAGTCTACGGAGAGGGGCAGTTGCTTCGCGGTCCAATCGATCTCACAGAAACAATTATCCTCCCACCCACTCCCAAAAATCGTGAACTTGAGCTAGCAACTTGGTCTCGAGGCTCCCCATTATCATCTTCCCCTATGATGGAGCAAAGCGCGTCACATATGTCTGTTGCGAGTTCTACTGCGACACCTACTCCCCACCTACCAGAGTCCCTCCGCTCTCCTAACATATGTACGAGTGGAGGAGAGCGCATTTTATCGCTCGATGAGTATTCGGAACGAATGCGAACGGCAGCAATTATGCTCGCCCAGTTAAATGCCAGTCTTGTCCGTGAAACCGTCACCCCACTGTCTAGACAAGGAGTGCATGACACAGACGCAGCTCACGGAACAGTACAAGATATCTCGTCTTCTTCCTCAGGTTCGCTCAGCTGGTTTCCGGGTTCCAGTTGGCTGGGGGTTGGTCCCTCCGACGGAACATCGAATAATCCGGGTGAACATTCGCTTGAAGGTAACTCCAGACTGCATGACACTACTACTCCTGCCCCTAGCATTACCCGCATGCGTGTCCAACAAGCTGAAGCAGCTGCTATCCGGGACCGTATCATGCAAGAGATGCTCACCCTGGAGGAGGAACGTATGGCTCGAATGCGCGAAGGGGAAGTCAGTTTCGAGGGATCTGGAAATAGTGGAAGTATGAAGACGGCTGAGGATGAGCAAATCATTAAGAGGGAATTGAGTAAAGTTGATCCATCCGCTGTGGTGTTCAGCGAGTCCTGGGTGACGAAGAAGGTTCGTGAAACCTTGTGTATGACCTTTATCATATTGATTCATCGTTTAGAGCCGAGTACGCCATGGATCCCCTTACGGGCACCTAGGTGCGAAACACTGGATATCGTTGCGTGGGTTCCTTGTGAGCTCAGATACTGGTAGCAAACTGGGACTGTGTCTCTGTCATTGTGAAGACGGGTGGTGACCTGCGACAAGAGCAGGTTGCTGTACAACTCATTCGAGAATTTGAGCGGATATGGCAAGAGGAGAGCTGTCAATGTTGGGTTCGATAGTAAGCTTCTACCGCCATATCTAGGCTGTTCAGTTCAGTCCCGGGCTGACTTCAGTGAATTAGCTTCCGCATCCTGATCACCGGGGCATCGTCAGGTTTAGTTGAGACAATTACAGACGCGGTCTCAATACATTCAATCAAGAAGGCTGAGTATGCACGGCGTCTAGCTGAGGGTCGGCTGGGCTATGTAACACTGTTAGATCATTTCAGATCTACATATGGTGATCCCTCCACAGCTAAGTTTGCTCGTGCACAGCGCAACTTTGCAAAGTCCCTCGCAGGTAAGGTGTTTCGAAAGGTCTGCGATTATCAGGGACTACGATTCACTCTGTCTAGGCTACTCGATCGTTACCTACCTTCTTCAAATAAAGGACCGCCACAACGGAAATATTCTACTTGATAGAGAGGGCCACCTGATTCATATTGACTTTGGGTTCATCCTTTCAAATTCACCTGGGAATATTGGATTTGAAGCCGCCCCTTTCAAACTACCCCCGGAGTATGTCGAGGTTTTAGGCGGTATCACTGGTGAGGCCTTCTTGGAATTTAGAAGGCTGTTCCGGGAAGGATTTGAAGTTGCAAGGAAACACTGCGACCGGATCATCAGTGAGTTGTCTGCCTTTTCTGAATTCAACGTATTAACACGCGAGGCTCCTCAGCTCTAATAGAGCTCATGCAGAAAGGTTGTTAGGCAATAATCAGTAACAGAGTTAATTCATTGACCTTTTCCTCGCAGACTCTACACTTCCTTGTTTCGCTGCTTTCGGCGAGTCAACGGCCAACCAACTTCGAGAGCGCTTCCAACCAGCTCTTACGCACTCCCTCGTCGGAGAGTACGTGGATCGACTCGTCGAGAGCTCCCTGGGTTCCAACTGGACACGCATGTATGATTTGGTAGGTATTTGTCTCGTTAAGGAGGTTATTTCGGTGACGGCTCTCGACCACATAGTTCCAATACTATTCACAATCAATCCTCTGAGTTTGCTGTCATAGTATAGTCCGATGTCGCGTATACCGTCATGCATATGAATCATTGCATTGGTCGTCATTTGTATATGAAAGTGTGGCCATGATCTCGTCTACGTTGCCAAATCACGGAAGTTCATCGTATGCATGCTGAGGCGGATACACGTACTCTATGCGAAGGTAGAGGAAAACAAGGACAAGTACACGAATGGCAGGGTCACCTGAATAGTGCATCATATTTGTTCAAACACGAGTACCACTCATAGTCTTGCAAAAAATGGGTCAACCGTCCTCATCGGATTTATATAAAAAGACTGACCGAAATTTTGAGCTGGGTCGCACCAACATCTGGAGTTTGAGTGCAAATCTCCTTGGGGACAGTGTTGGAAGGGTTCGTGACGATACCCAATATCATGGAAGAAGTGAAGCTGGTCCTTCCGCGCGAAAAGCGCTGCACCTATGCTATGTACAGGTGCATCGCCCCACCGCTGTAGATACAGGTGTGAAGATGGGGTTCGAACAGAGGCCGGCTGTCGGACGTACCTCGTAATAGAAGCCACCTTCTTTATCTAAATAGTCAAAGAACTTGGAATAGGCTTCGTCTCTCCAAAAGTCCATATCGGCTATTTCAAAGTTACTCCAGACTGCAGTCGTGCAGTTCACAATAAGAAGGGCATAGGATGATGTGTAGACTCACAATGACAACGATTATAGGATTCCCCTCCGTCATCGGAGAGGAACGACATGCCATTGTCTACCGGCAACAACCCAGGGTTTTCATTGACGAAGGCTAAAAAGGTTCGAATTTCCTAAATGACATTTCAGCTGGTGAACATACCTTTGACATGCCGCCACAAAGTGGGGATGGTTTCAGGATACTCAAACAACGAGATGGTAAACCCTATATTCGTGTGTTGAATGGTTTTCAAATGAATGAATTTGAAAAATCACACCATAGACTTTTTGCTGATCTTGCATGAGTAAGAAAGGATCATAATCGACGTCGCAGAAAAATTTGACATCAGGTCTATACGAAACGTAATCAGCCTATGCGACCGACCCAGAGACAATGCTTACTCCACCCTCCAGTAATATCTGTATTTCTGGAGAAGTTCCTGCCTGTAAAAGAACTACAAGGAGTCAGACACCTTTTAAGTCACTTCAATGACAACTACTACCCCTGAGTTGAAACGACACATATTTCGGTAACTGTTGATACAAGGTGTTGTTAGAACATCAAACCGACGTAAAATGCCTAACGTACGATACGCTTCCTGGGGATCATGCTATATTAGACATTTCATAATTTTCAGGTAGACACGCACCTCCGTAGATGACTTTATTTTTCACCATATCATCACGAGCGGCGGTCGCCTTTTCTTCGTCAATCCAAGGAGGTTGCACCCAGTGCTCTTTAGGAATCGAACCAAATTCCACTTGAGCAAGAGTCAGTGCCGAGATGTGCCTGACCAACGAAATATTGAGCAAAAGTCACGGGCTTAACGGATCCCGTACTTCTTAAACTCTTCTGTGAATGGTTCGTCATTGAGGAGGACGTAAGGGTAGTTGAATTTCCGGTTGAACCTGTCCTCGACTTGCTTCATGCTGCTCATGATTCCAGGTAGGTCACCGTTCCGCACCAGCATCACGAAGGTGGCGTTTGCCTTGTGGTCTGGTGTGTCAACAGGTTCGGGTGGTTTATAGTACTGATCTGGCACGGTCTCCCTGTGTGGGGAACCCGAACCCGAGATAAAGTCTGTGAGGTGCGACACGGATGTAACTTTCCCGTATTCATCGTGCGTGAAACTGAGTATGTAGTGTAGTCCGACCTAGTTGCCGACTAGGTGAACGGCTGTGTATGAGAGGGGTTGCAGCGTGCTTACAATTATGCCGAGGACGAGGAGAACGTAACGCATGGGCGTCATCATCTTGGTGAACTGGGCAACTTGAGATGCGGGAATGTAACTCAGTGCTTGCGTCAAACCGAGGGACGAAGAGCGGGGAGTGATAATTAGAACTAGTTTGGCCGCAGTCGGCGTATTGCCTTCGGTCATGTGATCATTACACCTTGTCTACATCATGATAGATACAAGTATTATACCTCAACGATAAAACTGTTGCTACCTCAGACGCGCGAACTGTTTCAAACACGACTTTCGTGCAAAATCTAATAACCCAGTAGAATCAGCACCGAAGGGAGAAATTGCAGTATCATGTCATACCAACTACGTGTCAACCTCTTGAACCAAGGACTGATGTATAACCTCACCTCATAGTAGAATACTCCCTTTTCGTTCAAGGAATTCAGAATACTTTCGCTTCTCCAAAGCTCCATGTCGGCTATCCCAAAGTTGCTCCAAACTACTCAGTATCGTGAGTGCGGTGCACCATGCGCGGAGAAAATCTACTCACAATCAGGTCTCTCCAGCTTTATTGAAAAAAAAAATTCATGGAGTTATCGGGATGCAAGTACCGCGGATTCTTTGCTATGGATTCTACTAGTGACCGTTGACTATGGGGGTTACATATGACTGTTTTTTTTTTTTGCGGTACCTTTGGTCGAACTCCAAGCTCGGGTATTGATGTCGTGAACCCTAAGAGAGGCGATGCATGCTGGATGTGAAGTCAAATCGAATCAAGGACAAGTTGGTGCATACCGTGAATTTTGTGGTTGTCCTCCATAAACAAGAAAATATCATCATCATCGAGTACTTCAAGCCGACCTTTTGTCAGTCCGATCCTCGCTCGTATCACACACTGATTTCTGTATGAAATATCTCACGTCTGGTCTTGTTGTCAAATCAAGTTTGGTGGTAACATAGAGATTGCTTACGCACCTGTAAGGTTGGAGTAGCTCATGTCGGAAAAAATATTGCGAATGCAAGATCGGCCAAAAGCACCGTCGTCGACTAGGGGCTCACACCCGAGTTGAAACGGGACATTTTACGATACCTTGTAGAACAAAGTATTGGTGTGAGTGTGAAAATATCTGTGTTGAAGCACGCCGAGATAACAAGCAGACTGAACTTACCGCCGTACATAAATGATGCTTTGTTTAATTAAACTTTCACAGCCCTTTCGTGCACGGTCCTCGTCTACCCAGTCCGGCTGGAACCGATAGTCGTGGGGGATTGCAAGAAGCAACCTTTAAAACAGATCAACAGTGATATTAACCACCGAATTTGGTAGTATTCTCCCATGGATAACTTTTTTTTTTGCAAAGTAATCAATTTCTTCCGCGTTTTTCCAGTCGTTCATGGCGTCCTCCTCCTCCTCTTTCCCTCTTGAAAAACACGATGACCCTTCCTCGTCGTTACCTTATTCACCTACTGGCATTTCCTTCTTGTCCCCTCTCACTTCCCTCTACGGTCGTTTTGCTCAATGGCGCAAGGCATTGGAACTCCCCAATCCCGGCACGGCCGAGAACTTGCACAAGGAAGTTAAACGTATGCCTCTTCTCTGCCTGTCACTCTTTCATTCACCCCGTGCTCTTCCGCAGTGACCCACCTGACAAATTTCATGTTCGATGGCGCGAGAGCAGACCTATCCAAGAATCTCTCCGTTAATCCCGCGTTTCAAATATCACATTCCTTCAACCTTGGCTCTCAGGTTGCAGCACCGTCTTATAATTTCGGTGCCGTATATGCCACGAGCAGCGTAACGTGTCATTTGTATTGACCTCCCAAATCACCTCACACAACTCTCAGGTATTGTTGCAAGGAAGCGTGGATCATGAGGGTAACGTGAACGCAAGGATGAACCAAGGCTGGTCAGAAACATGTATCACAAAGATGCAAGCCCAGGTGCGATTTATCCCGCCATCCTTGGCCAATGTCCTCATTCATCCCACGTAGCTCTCCCAACAAGTTGGTCACAACATGTTACAGCTGGAACAAGACTATCAAGGTCATGACTACTCCCTCAATCTCAAAGCTGTCAACCCATCACCGGTCGACCTCACCGGTATCTACATTGGAAGTTACTTCCAGTCACTCACTAAAAACTTGGCCCTTGGTTTCGAGACACTGTACCAGCGGCAAACACCCGAGCTGACCGAGCTTGCAACTTCCTACCTTGCCAAGTATACGAGTACCAACAAGAATTGGATTGCCACAGCTCAATTACAACCTGCTGGTATTTTGCAGACTACGTATTGGCAAAAGTTGAGCGAGAAGGTGGAGGTGGCAGCAGATCTTCAGGTGATCGCAGGACCTCAGAGGAGAGATGCCATAGCGACTTTGGGTGCCAAGTATGACCTCCGAATGGCAACGTTCAGAGCACAACTGGACTCCACCGGCAAGGTTTCGGCTCTGCTGGAGCAACGCTTTGCTCCAACTTTCGCGTTCTTGGTCTCTGGTGAGATCGACCACTTCAAGGTGAATTCATCCGCGTTCGCCATGATAACCCGCACTGACGGTATGATTTAGAACGCTGCTAAAGTTGGTGTTGGTGTGATGATTGAGAGCTCGACCTTGACGCCAGAAGAGATGGGCATGGTTCCTCAGCCATAGAGATAAAATAATTACTTTTAGACCCATGTTATTAGGACATCATCACGGCCACCCCCATCAACTATCTTTAGTGGTTACTACCGTGGGATGTTCTCGGACAACCTCTCAACTCAAACATGACGCCGTTACTGCAAGTTCGTGATGTCAGTTGCGCCAGAGACAAGGAACATACCATCTTCAGCAAGCTCAATTTCGATGTCAACGAAGGCGATGTGGTCGTATTGCAGGGCAAGAGTGGCTCGGGGTACGTCGGCGAATCCACAATTCGACTATGCATCCGCTCTGACCCTTGGGACAGGAAAACCACTCTATTGAAATGCATCTCTCACCTGAACGTGTACAGCGGGCAGATTTTATATAGAGGAAGGTAAGTACTCTTTCGTTCATGGAATCGCCCAAGCATGATGGGCTCCGTCCCCAGCACCGCCAAGTCGTTTGGTACGTCTTGCTACCATCACATGACTGCGAGGGTCACCGCGTGCTTACGGAGTCACTTGTAGGTGTCCCTTCTTTCAGGACAAAAGTATTTTACGTCCCACAGAGACCTTCACTGTTGTCGGGTACCCCGCGCGACTTCCTCGCAGCAATCTCGTCTTTCAGCTCTCGCAAGTGCCCCAGGTCTGTCACTGACGATAACGGGCTTACATACCCAATCGAAATCGCAAAATCATTCGGAATCGATCAGGAACTTTGGGACCGGAATTGGACGACTCTGAGTGGCGGGGAGTCGCAGCGCATCGCGCTGGCCACCGCGCTCGGTCTAAACACCGCAGAAGTGCTGTTGTTAGATGGTGAGTCCTCTCTAGGCAAACGGCGACCATGCTTCTTATTCTTCCTAGAACCTACGTCCGCGCTCGATTCCCAATCGACAGCATTGGTCGAAGACTTTATCGCCGGTGAGTTGCAATCGCCCGAAAGCGAGTTGAAAGCGATCTTGTGGATTACCCACTCGGAAGAACAAGGGAGGAGGGTTGGAACGAGGTTTTTACGCATTTCCAATAATGGATGCGAGGAAGAATCACGGCTTCTTGACCCATGAAATGAATGTATCTGGCACCCGCAAGCGATATCATGGTCAGTCGATCAAGAACATACAGACTCTTGGGCAACTCACTAAGTGATAGTCCCATAGCTCAGTGGTCAGAGCGTTGTACTTATGAGGTTACACTAAATGCAAGGGTCCCGAGTTCAATCCTCGGTGGGACTATGTTTTTTTCTCCTTTTTGTCACCGAGCTTGGAATGAATTCGAACAAAAAATTAGACAAGCGTGATACACACTATCAAATCTACGGAAATTATTCAGGATGTGAGAATGCAGTTCGCAATGAATCATCCTCTTTGACGATTGCCCGCAAACAAGTCACTCCTGTCCGCCGTCCCTTTTCTCCGGCGATACCTAGCTGGTGGGCTTCAACAGCAATTTCAAAGTACCCAACGCTGAGGAAGCAAAGTGGCACTTCCAGAACTTGTGACTGACCACGTTCCACGCGGCCCAGTACAATGTCCGTCAGTGAGCCTTGTAAAAGGATATGCTCTTGCGGACTTGTCGACACATCTAGCGTCAGGGCCAGCGATGAGGCTGAGTTATCGTCAATGTGGAGGTAAAGATAAAATACGAGTTCGATCGACATACAACCATTGTTGGTAACCTTGGCTACCATGTTCACAATTGTGTTAGGTGTCACGATGAACTTTCCGCCGAGCGGTCTGACGACTGGCTCTCCAGGACAACATTGTACAAGTGACAGATCAATCCGAGTCAGATCTGTCTTGAGGGCATTTAGCATATGCATCGTCATGCGCTGCTGTCGCAGGGACAGGTCTCCGTGGCGACTGCCATTAGCCTGGAGAGAGTCAGTGATGGGTCGTCAAACTTTGAATAATCGACAAGATTAACCTCTTTCCACCGACCGCGAATGACTCGCAGCAGTTCCTCGCGGTACCAAAACAATTCCCTTTGAGTCTGGGCCTCTGCGTCGGTCAGATTGGACCTGGAGACTACAAACTGACGATCTGATAGAGAAGGAATGGGACGTGAAATAATATCACCGGATAGTCGGAACCTTCTGATTGGGAGGAGGATTCTTTTTGGAGGGGGGACTCCGTTAACCTAAGAGTATTGGAAGACAAAAAAAAATAATTTGACTTGCCGGGATGTAGACCCCGGTGGAACAACCGAACGCACTGTGGCGTTTGGGGTAGTATCTGCTTCGATGTGAGTGCACTTCCTGGAAAGGATAAACGCTTCACCTCACCTTGCTGAGTCCTGTCAAACGTGACCTCGAACGGTAGTCCGTATGTATTCCGCACTTCAACGGAGAATATACACCGTTCGTGCGGATCGGTGTCCCTCTCGGGTGAACCATTGTTGATATCACTGAATGCGTCCAACGGCATGACGCTCATGTCGTGACATTCCAGCATGTGGTATACTGTGACGGTCATTGGATATGACAGCTGTCTTGTATAGAAGATCTCTGACGTGGCTCCTGATTCATCATTCCGACGGACATATGCATATGATACACGGACGGTGGCACCAGTGCTGGAGGACATGCATTAAATTTTCCCAATACAAGTCCAGGTAGACTTACCATTTGGCCTTTCCAAAGCATGCGACAGATACCACGATTTTTTGCCCTGGGTCAATAATTTTGACCTCCTTGTCTCGGTTCCACGAAAAAGCTCGTTGATGAACAAGGTCATACTCGGTTTCATATATCTCAAAAACGTCGAGCTGTCCCTCTGCTAATGCTTCTTGTGCGGGAGCGATTGTAGAGTCCTCAAACGACAGTGTCAAAAAGTCGACTGGTAGAGTGGAGACGTTTTCCAGCGTGAGTCGAATGGTTGACCTGAAAGAAGAAATCAGAAAGGAGTGCGACTTTGTGCTTACTGACGCACTTCTCGCCATTGTAAAGCATCACTGCCGCGTGGGTCAGGGAAGTCCATCTCAATCGAAGTAATGGCTGTTCTGGGACGACTACGCACTCCAAAAATCGCGTTTTCAGCTTCGGCGGCGATAAGAAAGTAGTCAAACGCTTTCCACCCTTGTCCCACGGCCGTGAATCGAGTCCCGAGTACTTTGTCCGCCCGCTCTCGCAAAGAATCATGCACTGCCTCCGTGACTGATACTCCTCCTCCGTTTCTGTAGATATCGGGAGGAAAAATCTCTTGTCGGCGCCATTAGGTGCTTGGACAGTGCAACCTTTGACAGTTAAGACGCCTGGCTTTTTGGCAGTTGCAGAGATCGTAACAGGATGTATAGAGTTCGCGGGAATCGTGATTGACTCGATGGCACTGCATTCGACTTCGACCCCCGATGTGCTGGAAAGAGTCAGCCACGGAGCACGAAGAGCTGAGATATCAGTAATTACATCAATGACACATTATGGAGTTCGAGATCGAACACGAAAGAGTTTTGCAGTGTGACGACCAGCTCAGCAAGTTCGTTCTGAACAATAATAGTTTTGTTCTATCATGGAACATGTTTAATGTTTGAATGGAACGTGGTCATTTTGTTCAACTTACTTGCGTGTTGCCGGACTTTCGAGGATTGTACAAAAACAGGTCGTTGGCTGAACCCGATACGATGTTCATAGCATTTGGCGTGAAATCGCTTGTAGCTATGAGTGAGATCGGCTTCTCGGCCGGGATGCGATGAGAAGGGAGACTGGGAGCCCCGTTAGCTGCGAGCGCAGTCATCAAATACAAAGGTCCTCACGGAAGTACAGCGATACTGTGGACAGGGTGTCCAGCCCAGTACTCGAGCATCGATGTGTCACCACGCCGCCGTATTATAGCCAGTGCTCTCGAGGCTATTTGGTATAAATGAGACTGATCGTTCGTGGCAAGGACAGAATGCATGGTCTTGAGAGCAGACAACGCAAAACGAGCGACAGCCAGTTGATCTATTGAATGTGTAAGATTCAGTCAGTAGCAAGGATGTTTACCCACCAGGAAGGGCCTCGGCGACCGCGATAGCTTCGCGTACAACTCCTACCCGGAGCTCCGGCCATCCAAACGAATTTATGAGTGACTCTACCAACGACATAGCTTCAGATGGAACGATATCTCGTTCGACACCATTCTCCTCGCCACTCGGTGGTGTTACATTCACGGACTCCAAATCGACTCCAAGAGCTCTGCACGCATGCGTGAGGATCTTGAGTATACTTTGATTGCCTTGAAAATTCTCGTTCGGTCGAAAAGCCAAACTTCCATTGCCCGTGGAGCTATCATCACTATTCTGGAGGCAAGGGGCACGGACGACTAAGCCAGCACTTCCGACGTCCGACTTTCGAAGCTGATAGTCTTCATCGCGACCGCAAACAACCAAGTCCATGATGCAACTAATCAGTTCCCGGAGGATGTATGCTTCCTTACGCTTGTATCCCATGCAACTGTAGATGTTTGCCATGGATTGTAAGACAACAAGGCGCTCGGGAGGCCCAAGGTGTAACAGCCAAGGGCCGTGTGCTTGTGAAATTGTGCTGGCGATTTGCGAACGAGTAATACCGGTGATGGAGCTGAGGCGTTCGAGGTTCGCCCAGGAATTGTCAGAGACAAGCTTCTGCCAGTAAGTCGCGGCACCAGGTTGTAGCATCGATGCCAAGGCCAATGCTCCCCATCCTTTCGATGACCAGACGCAGAACAGCAATGAGGTCTGTCGCAAAACAGCTGACGTGTAGACGAATGCCAACAACGAGTAGTCTCGCGTGGCATCTGGCGGAGCACTAGCCTTTAGGTATATGGCAACAGCTTGTGAGAGTTGCTCGTTGATCTCCATCCAAGGATCTTTCGTATCACTAATCGATGCCTGCTGAAAAGAGGTATGACGTAGTTGACCGTCGACAGCAGAAGACACTCACAAGTCCTTGGCCAGCAGCCCAAGATTCGAGAACGGAAATTACTGCCACACCTTCCATGGTTGACGCCTGCCAAATAGGGTCCAATCCGGTCTTGAACAGGTTAAGTGCTTCCTGGTACCTTCAAGGTTGTCATTCATGAAATGCGAGGACAAATTAGGTCCACAGACCAAATCCTGGCGTCCTGTGTTCTTCCCGCTAGTAGAAAGAAGTCTCCGTAAATTTTGAAAAGCCTTGCATGAGAGGAGGTTGTTCCCACTGTGATGGCACGCTTTTTAACCGATGGAGGACCCAAGGAAGAATGACGTTGCAATCCTGCACTTGACATGTGAAGGGTCCCAGGCCCGGGCGGGTTACGTGCCATCCCATTGTTTGCAGAGGTGGATGCAATGAGCTCTGACTGAGTAGGATGGGCGGAAAAGGAGAGATATGAGTTATTGTCGAGAGCAAATGGCATTTCTGCAGGCGCAGGCATGGTTGGGAAGAGGGCAGCGTTCAGGTACTCGTTTCCTAGAGGGGTTTCCAATACATGAACCTGATCGTATGAGATACAGGTGCGGCCCAAGGTCAACATGACACACCAAGCGTCCAAATTCGCCCAAGATCTGCGAGCAAAGGTCAGCAAGCAACGTTCCGATGTACAACCTTTTGTTCCCCATTGCATTCGGAATTAAAGCGAGACCAGGAATATTCTCTCCGAGGCCGACGTTAGGTTCGTCATCAACCTGAAAAACAAAGCAAGTTTTCGCAAGTGGGAACGTCGAGTGTTCTGGAGAGAACTCGGCCAAGGCGTTCTCGAATTGCTCTAAAGCGGACGACAATGAGTGGGAAGCGGAACAAGTGGCAATGCCAATGATACCCAAGTTGAAGTGCGAGGGTCTGAAGAGAGACAAGGGCGAGTGGGCAGGCAAGCTAGGGTGGGAAGGGAAACTGAGATGGAGATAGCCATTGGAGAGTGGGTTCGGCATGAAACGGGCTGGACTCGCATTGGTAAAGGTATGTGATATGAATTTGTGGATAAGCGCACCTCGTTCGTCCTTTGCATCGCCGGGTATGTCACCTAGGCGTATGGACTCGAAAGTCCGTATCTCTGCAACATAGGCCTCGAATGTTGCCTTGGGAATCTGACCAACCGGGAAGAGAAGGATCCGGACGTGCGCGAGAGATGCAAAGGCGTAAGGGATCATAGCTAAATTATGAGGGCGCTTTGAGTTGGTAGCGTCGAGTGGATGATCATCACGATGACGGGACCGCACTCACCAACACAGCCAACTTTGAACTCAAACTTTACTGTCGCGCACACGCGATCCGCAGGCTCTGCAACGATGGTAAGCTTTCGTTCAAGCTTGTGTTATGGTCGTCGGTTTAGCTGTCGTCGAGACAGGCTGTGAGTGACAAAGTACTCGGAGGCTCTATGCTGCTCGTCGCGGTGGTGGTGTTTGTCTACTACACGACCTGGGCCATCCTCCTCGTCAGTTACTAGTTACTTTCAAGTTCTTTCCACAATTCACGTCTCATATTTCACAGCCATTCTTCGACGCGTCGAGTCCCATACACGATTACTTTCCCGCCCGTGAATGGGCCATCCGGTTGCCAGCATTCTTGCTCGTGGTTGGTCTCTCAGGTATAGGCTGGTTCGTTGGCTCTACGATCGTGAAGGAAAAGGCTAGAAAGGCACAAAAAGCCAGACTACGTGCGGCTTGATTGTGCAAAACGTAGACCAAGTACATAAGTCAAATGTCATTACAGTAATTCTGCCGACTTTGGCACACCGCAAGTTGACATTTGGCTAGGATGTCTCAGAGATTCAAGCAACCAACATTGCGCGCCTTCCTTGGCTCGTCCCCTCCTTCCAGCCCAGGCCCTTCAAAACGAAAACGGACGCGTATATCATCCAGTTCCTCGTCAGACGATGACGAAGACACGGACAGCGACGTCGGTGCAATATGCTTCGAACCAGAGGTAGTCGAAATCAGCGATGAAGACCATTCCCCTCGTCGTCCGAAACATCGCAAGAGTCTCGCGGGCGCCCATTCCATCCCTATACGCGCTACTAGTGACGACTCCCTCGATGAACCCCTCGTCCCACGAAAGCGGAAGGGGAAGAACAAGGTCGTTCTTGACTCTGATGATAACGATCGACCTCGCAAACGCAAGCTGATCAAGGGCGTAAGACCTCCCACCCCCGAGGAAAGCGACGATGATATACTCGAAGCAGAAAATCGTGAGTAGCTTGGTTGTTAACTCCATCGTCGATCCGTCTGTAACAGATATTCGCAGAAGTGCTCGAGAATCGTTTGCGTTCGCGGGGCAAAATGACGGCGTTCCAGAGGAACTTGGAAAAGCTCAAGAGTGAGAGTGAATCTGAGCGTTACGATAATTTGACTAACTGCTCTCAAAAGTGCTAAAGGGTAAGAAACGCAACGAAATGGTACTCGAATCCTCTGAAGAAGAAGCCGAGGAATCAGAAAGTTCAGCGGGAACTCCCTTCAAGGGCGCCAGGCCTCATCACAGTGGAAGGTCGGATACATCAGATGACAAAACGGATAGCAATGAAGAGAGTAACGAGGATTTTATCGTCGATGACGACGCACAGGGTGTCCCCCCAGCGCAACTTCCTCTTGCATTCAGTTTAAGCGCACATCAAGACCTGACACACCATTTCAAGATCGTCTGTCAACTTTTTGTACACATGGCTGTACAGCCCTTGGTTGACCGACGCCCATTTCTCGAACGCGCTCTCAAAGGTCTGACTGTTTGACCTCCAAACTTCCGAATGATTCACCCCGTCATTAGAGGAGGAATATCTTGCCGTGCCGCTACAGGTAACTCGCCGCAAATTGAGTGGAATGCGCGATTCCCTCGTGGCATCATCTGTGTGGAGACTAGACTTCAAGAAATTGCTGGAAACGTATCCAGAGTTTACCCTAGTTCGACTAAACTTTACGGTGCCCCAATGCGACGCGTGCCATCTTGGTGGAAGAGTGTCTACATTGAAGGGGCGGCTGAGTGGAGAGTCATACGATGAGTATGATTTCGAGGTACACATTGTTATGCATATTCCTCCACATTCGCTAATGTGGCAACGCGCAGGATGTGTCCGACGAGGGGTCGGATGAAAGTTCGGAAGAAAACGAAGACAATGATGCAGGAAGGAAGGGAAACATCAAGGAACAATTTCACCTCGGCCGATTTTGCGCAGCGCGCAGCAAAGTGTACCATCAATTTAGTCACTGGGAGGTTTGTCTGGTCATGGATGGCGGTTCTACATGACGGTAACGTCACGCAGTATTCGCTCTACAAGTCCTTGCAACGGGAAATCGTTGAGGCACAGGACAAGACCTATCGGTTCGTCAAAGTTGCATATTTTGGTGGTATCAGACCTCCGCGTGACCTCCATAATGCGGACAAGGTTATGGAATGGCTCGATGAGCGTGGTATCATTGATACGGAGTGGCAGAAAGTGCGGGAGATGATGGAGAGTGCACGGAAATTAGAGAGGGGGGAGATGGACGAGACCATTCTGTATTAGTAGTACGCTTGCATGTCTTACTCACACTACCAGCACAATGCTACGGGGACATCTTATCCTTACGCTGCCTACCACCCCGGAGCACCTGGCGCGTACCAGACGCAGGGATATGCAGCCTATCAAAGCGCGTATGCCTCTGGCGTGACCGGTTACGGGGCTTGGCCGTACCCATACAGCTACATCCCTCAACAACAGACTCAGGCCAGGTCAGCCGCACAGACACCTGCAACGATAACTGCTGCCTCGTCAGCGGTCGCTTCTCCAAGACCGACCACCTTTTCCTCCTACAACCCGACGTATGTGCGCGAGACAGGCGCCACTGTTGGTGCTACTACTGGTGTCGCTGGGCGAGGGCGCAAGCATGCCAACTTCAAGGGGCTTTTTATGAAAGAACGTCAGTCCGTCTGCGGTTCTCTGTAGTCTTGCATCCCGACTGATCGCGCTGCTGTCTAGTCAAGAACTTGATGTATGGCTTTGGAGACGACAGGAATCCGGCGAACGACACGGTGAATGTGATGGAAGAGATACTGGTCGAATTTATCGTTGATGTTGTGCGTTTTTTTTTTTTATGACCGAGCGTTTCGTGACTCTGGCGAGACAGTGCCAAACGGCGGGTGGACCACAACGAAAGACCCGACTGTCGATAGAAGACCTGCGGCGGGCATTATCAAGACCAGCGGATGCAAAAAAGCTCGCTCGAATGGAAGAATTACTATTCATGCAAGAGGACATCAAGCGTGCTCGTGCACAGTTCGAGGAATCAGACATGAACCATCCAAGAGACTTTTGAAGGACTCGTGACATTACACGCCATAGCATAAGCACACGACCCCATAATTAGCGGTTACTCTTCCATGGCATCCTCGTCATCATTCACGTCGGCAGAGGCTATTGCTTCTTCGTCGCCTGCATTTTTAGCACTCCGTTGTGCGTTCCGGCCTTGTACACCTGATTAATGGATTGAGTGATGGGGTGCAGGGACGCGGGGGAACTTCTTACCACCACTTTGAGCAAGTGGCTTTGCGTATTGCCTCAACCAATCTTCTGATTCCCAGACTGGTGGTAGACGGTGGTTATTTGTTGGCAGGGCTGAGAAATAAACTACATACTGGCTCTGTTTCCGGCACCCGGTTGAATGGCAGCCTTGAATGGGCGCGCGATGTTCACTTTGATGACCCTTCCGCGGAGTTCATTGAGGTCCATGTTGTCAATCGCATCCTGGGCATCTGGAGGGGAAGCGTACGTGACAAAGGCAAAGCCGCGATGTTTTGGGTCTAGGTTGGGAGGGGAATCTGAACGCTGGTGAAACAACCAGGAAGGTGTTGGTACGCGTACCCGAGTCGGATGTAGGGTTGGTCGTCGCCGGTGGCAATTGTACTTCGACGATGTCCCCTGGAGCGGCGGTTTGTTGGTTGTCGTCGGTGCCAGAGGAGACGAGCACGCACCAAAGGGGGAGAAAGACTCGTACAGGGCGACCTCGTCGACGTCGTCGCCCAGTCCGCCGACGAAGACGGTCTTGTTGGATTTTGTTCCGTCCATGGTCGAGACAGTGACAAACTGGGCATGTTTGTCTCAACCATGCGGGTATTTTATCGCCCGAGTCAAAGCTCACTGATTTCCACAGACTCATGCCCTCCTCCTCCTCCTCTTCCGTAGACTGGGAGTACGACTCTCCCTCGGACTCGGACTCGGGTTCGGACTCGTCCCTCGACGACGACCAGCTCAACGCGCGTCTAGCCCCATATTGGCCATCCTACCGCGATCTCATCCTATCCAACGGTTATCGCCTCGACACCGTGCGCGACGTCAGAGAGCACTATCGACGCCATGCAGCGGTCACCGCCCCCTTCTGTCGCTATCCGTCCACCGACGACAGCGCTCTCTGCAAGGATCCCGGCCTCGTGTGTTGTAATCCCTTGCCCCATCTCCTGTTCATCTGACCTCAACTAGCCAGAAAATCTGTTTAGGGCGACCTGCTGTGCGACAGGAATCAAGTTGATGATCAAGGCGGTCAATCGGCTGAGCAGGGAAGTGCAAAACGTGCGACACTTGTCTTCCCCTCATCTACGCCACGATCCTATGAATCGCTCTATACGTCGGTTCCTATCCTTTTCTCCAAGAACCTTTCATGACACCCACAGTACAGCCGTCCTCGATATAATCGACCTGCCCGCTGATGGCATATGTTTCATTGTAATGGAAGAATGGTCCTCTCATTTGTTCCCCGAGATACCCTCCAAGGTACAAGATTTCCTATCAGCAATTCATCAATGCATAGAGGTGAATACGCATTTCTCTTCATCTCTTTCTTTTGCCGCCGACGACATTTTGCATAAAGCACATTACTTTCATGCACAGAAACCACATCGTTCACCTCGACATATCGCTACACAACTTCCTCACCGATTACCGTGGCAGGTGTGCGTGCATCGATTATGAACTCAGCCGCAAGGTCGACCACCCGGTTGCTCCAGTTACTTGCTGGCCAAAAGGCACAGAGGTTCCGCCCGAGCTCGAGCGTGGCCAAGTATGCGATCCTTATATGATCGACGTGTGGGCATTGGCAATCCTCATACTCAGAGCATGCAAGGTATGAATGATCTTTTTCAATCCATCCCGAAGCCTGTTGAGATCCACCCTAGATTGCCAATCTTTACATCCCCGAACTTTTGCACCTTACAACGCCAATGCTCAACCATAACCCGGACAAACGTCCACCTGCAGCGGCCGTCTTGCGAGAATTTAAACGGCTAGTGCTCTCGATGGGAGAAGAACGTCTCCACCAGCCCTGCTGACACAAAAGATACATTCCGTCCTCGATGGACTTTACGCACGAAAACCGGACACTTCGGATCATTCTCATGTGTCTTCAGTATCCGCAGTCGCAGCTGCGCCCTCCTCCAGTTTTCGACGTTTCCGTTCTAGGTACCGAGCTCTTGCATCTTGTACATCCGTTTCAGTGTTCCTTTTGGCGACAATCCTCTGCCTACTTTCCTCCGCGTCTCTCTCCCGCTGTGCCTGTTGCCGATCTTGTTCTTCTTCCATCTGTTGACGAATTTCTGCTGCCCTTCGTGCGGTAATTTCTCTGCGACTCGCTGCTGTCCCGGCAGCGCGATGAATATGGGGCTCAGTGTGGTCTTCCGATTTCTTGGTAATCAGTTGCAACCCAACACGTCGTGTGTTGGGAGCCGAGAGGTTTAAACCAGCCGACAACAATTCACGTTTGTCGACAATCTGGTTATCGTCGTTTAATTCAACCTCCTTTCCCTGCTCACGTGCAAGACGAGCCAGCTCTACGTCGGACATTGGTGTAGAGTCCGCTGGCTTAGTGATGGCTAGGGACGGGCCCCGAGGTCCGATAAGCGGCTTGCGTTCTGTAGCAGCGGCGACCGTCTCCTCGTGCTTTTGTTCCGAGTCTTCTAGTAGTTTGCGATAGAAATATGCCATCCCAGTCGTTGTACCTTTCCGTTTCTTCTTCTCGGCCTCTGAAAAACAAACGTTCATCCCAAACCGGTCCCACATGAGACACAGGACGAACCTTCTCTCTGCGTCTCCTCTTCCTCAGCCTTTCGAACTTCGGCCATCTGGTCCTTGTATGCTTGGGTGACGAAGGCCTCCTTGTCTGCAAACTCGTCCCCTTCCATTTCCCGCTCATGTTGAAGCATCTTCTCTTCGGCCCTGAGACGATCTAATCGGCGGGTGGCAGCGGAATTCAACAGTCCCGCGATGTATTTGGGCTGAATTGCAGCTTGTGAATGCTCGCACAAAGATGAAATGACTTGCACCCACTTTGCGCTGCTTTGCATCCACTTCCTTGGCCTCCTTCTGTCTCTGCTTCACTTCTTGCATCCTGTCCCAGACTTCGTCGTACTGGTAGACAGTAGCATCAATCTTCATTTCCTGCTCCATGCGCTTTTGTGCTGCCTTTGAAGCTGCTATACTGTCGGCCAAAAGAGTTTTGTTCGTGTTGCCGTCTTTGCTGCTCGTAGCTATTGGAACGACATCTCTGGTATCCTCATCGTCTAGCGACGAGAACGCTGCTGGCTTTGTGAGAGGAGGGGCAGCACCGAGCGACCTTGTGTTCTTGTTGGCAAGGGAGAAGGAGAGCTTCATGACGGATCGACTTGTTATGTAATCTATATAATTCACTGGAGTCGGACAAGCACAACTCATGGCTCAAAATCCGTTCGATAGAAGGCGCATAAACGGTCCAGAGGAAAGCGTTCCTCCAGTTTTTGAACGCGGTCAGGAGCGCTCTACGGCCTGGGATGCGCGATGCGGTCGACAGCCAACGGACATACGCCCAATCTGTAGGACACATAGTACATGACACGCCCTCCAAGCTGATCCATTCCATTCAAGTTTTGCAGCCCGGATTGATCAGCCAAGCAAATGGCTCGGCCTACATCGAGACAGATAAGACCAAGTTGGCATGCGCCGTGTGAGTGTGAACACGGTCCGTCCGACAGTACTTTCAACTTTCGACAGGTATGGTCCCAGGCAGTCCAAGTCCAGCACTTACAGTGAAAAGGGTAAACTCAACATCGAAGTTAAGTTCGCGCCATTCTCGTGTACCCGCCGTCGATCACCCCTTCATGTGAGTGCTTTTTCGTGTTCCGACGATTTCGATCAGACTCTTGAACCCTTCAAGGACGCCGAAGACAGATCCCTTGCTGTTGCAATCCATCAATCAATTGCGTCATCCGTTTGTCTGGAACTGTTCCCAAAATCAACCATAGATATATTCATCACGATCATTGAAAATGATGGTATTGAAGGTTGTATAGCATCTAGTGCGATAGCGGCCACCACTGCACTCGCTGATGCAGGCATCGAGATGTTTGGGCTTGTCGCGTCATGTTCTGCGGTAAGGAATACATCGAATGATCACCGGCCCGAGTTCAAGCATCCTCAGGCCGTGCGGGGGGACGAAATCCGACTGGATCCCACCGAAGAGGAAACGAATACGTCGGACGGAGTTGTCGTGGTTGCGTACATGCCTGCGCTTTCTTCCATCACGAATGTCTGGCAGTCAGGTCAAGTCACCGCCGAGGTTACGCTCAGGGTGAGTCTTGCTTCATTGTCATGTTTTTCCGTTCCTCACCTCATATATAACAGTGCATGGAAATGTGCCAAGATCGGTGCATAGATATTCACTCTGTGATTGCTCACTCGTTGTCGAGTATGAACAAGGCATCCTAGTCTCATCCGCTGCGTCAAATCCAGCTTACCTTAATGAGTCACAAGATGGTTTACGAAGTATCCAACACGAACGGTAGCTATTTCTTCCGGTGCACATGCGTGACAGATTGACGTGGACGTTTATAAGACTCTGGAGCGGTTCGATAGCAGTGAGTTTTGGGTCAGGTTTTCATTTCAAGCAGCTCATCGCACTAGGGCAGAAGTGCTCACCTATCACTGCGTACGTTCTATTAAATGAACCACATCTGCGAGTCACACAAATCGTCCGGCTTCCGTAGACATGGTATAAAAATGGTTCTAGTACAGTCAGTTGTGTCCTTATGCGAACTACATCATATTTCGAGACTTTCTGTGTCTTTTACTAACTGTCTTGCGTCGGCACTAGTCACGGCGTTCTGCACGCAGGTCTGTTTGATCAAGCGGGATGGAGTAGATGCGAAATATTGTGATGATGCCTGCAGCCGAGCCGCAAAAATCTTCTGTTGATACCCCTCAATGTACAGCAGGAAAGTGTGTCAAATACTATAAGTTACTGCTGCATTTGACGGCGGTAAATCGGCTACAGTACGAAATCTAAACAGGTGTCGTATCAACTTGAAACATCAATGATACCCTCTACTGCTGTATGACTTCTCAAGCGATAGTACATGGTCAGTTCAGAAGACTGTCTCCAGAAATATTGCCGTACTGCAGCAAGGGTCATGTCGAGTGAAAGTACCGTATCGTTGCAGAGTATTTCATATGTTTCCTCAGCTTGTACCCGACAGGTCTTCACACTCGGAGAACCAGGTGTCGGTGCGTCAACGGAGGTGGAAGGGTGAGAGTTGGTCATACTGGATAATTTCTCTATTTTTTCTTGCACCTGGAATGTGATGAGCTAACTCGGAGCAATTCTTCGAAGACGACTACCTACATGATGTGTCAGTTTACGTACTCGAAGAAACTTGCTCGCAGTCAACTTTGATTGAGTACTAAACATAATAAATGTTAAGCATAGAGCATAGTCAGCGAGGCACGTAACGTACACATTCAGGAGCTCGGGTAGTTGTTCACCATCAGGATCCGGGTTGGGCCACGGTAGTAGAACGAAGCTAATTTTACCTGTAGGTGGAACAGCGGCCTTGTTAAAAAGGACATATTCGAGCAACCAGAGTGGCATGTTTTCCTCGAGGGTATACAGGTCGGCCCAAGTGGTCGAGACGCTACCTCGATACACAGTTTTCCACCCAGGATATGATTCGTCTGACATCATCACCATCATGTTTGGCGGAAGTGAGAGAGTGGGAACTTCACTCGACGATGGTGGAGAAAGGGGAGTTGAAAGTAGGACTTGAATAGGTGTCCTCGCACAGCTAGACCCATTGTCCTATAGAATGTCAGAGAAGCAATGATGGTGATGGTCCGAACAATTCACCTCGGGAATAGTCAGATTGTCCACAACACTGTTTGTAACCGGGGAACTTGGGACAATGTCGTTTGCTGTCCTTCGCCCTGATCCCTTTCCAAGGATTTTCAGACGGCCCATAATACCTCCGCCCGGCGAAACAGGGGTAAGCGGTCCCGAGGAGTCGCCAACATGACGGGGAGGGCTTCCAGGGCTTCCCCAGCCCGCAAAATCGCCGTCAGATAGAGCAGTACTCGCCGTGGAGGGTCGGCGAGCGCCTGCAGAAAAATAATCAGGTTCACGACTTGCACTTGGTGGGGGTATATCGAGTCCATGGGTTCGAATTGGACGAGGAATGGGTGGTCTTTCTGACGAAGGTAATTGGGGTGTGCTCGCTGACCCAGCAATTTTCAATGGTATCATCGGAGTCAGTAAGGAAGAAGGCTTAGTGACGGAGGGCAGAGCGGGGAGAATTGCTGGTAAGGCACTTGTAGAAGTAACAACAGCCGTACATATTGGGAGGCGCGATGACGGTATTTCGGGAGGTGAATGGAGCCCGGTCGCGCCAGAAAAGTTACCATTGAGATCTGAGTTCAATCCTGCTGGCCCACGGTGCGCGTTGGTGTGACTTGATGGACTAGAGTCCGAGTCTCGGACATCTCGTTTCCGCCGGATGCGTTGCTCCTCCCGTACGAAACCTAGGAATAAATTCCGAAGGACCCACTTCCCAATGTTGACTTTGGGCCTCACATTAGTATGGACCTTTCCAAGACGGTTGCACGGACGCACTTCTGAACTCGTCGTTAAACTGTTTGTCCAAATCCAAGCCTGCTTCGTCAGCATAGATTTCAGCATCGAAGCATCGCTCATTGACGTGCACCGTGAGGATGCCGGTCTTGGTGTCCACGGACGACCAGGCGGACACGACGGCCTCTCCTTCGATACGTTCTCTGACTGCTTCGAGGGCCTCGCGAGGACTCCATTCCTTATCACCGTTGGCACTACTTCGTTCTCTGCTACGAGTGCTGCCATCCAAGCTCCCCCGGATACTAGCGGCTTGGACATCCTCTTTCGTATACCAACCGCAACACACTCCACGGACGATATCCCATACAGCAACTTCACCCATTGTATCAACCGTGAGAGCGTGCATGCGGTCATTTAGCAACACCGCTCGAACGAGTCCACGAGAGCCTGTGATTACCATGTCTGGGTGGGAATTGAAAGGAGTAGCATCTGAAGCAAGTTCGCCTAGTTCCTGAGCTGGGTAGGTTGTGCGTATTTCATGGATGTCATGGTCGTTGGTCGAAACATGGCTTCTTGTATCTCTTTGGGTACTTGAAGGGGCGAGTGGAGTGGAGTGCTGGAAAGCAGTATTGAACGGTGACCGTCCACCTGGAACGGATACAATCGAAGCGGCAGAATACAGGGTAGCCACCTCTGCATCACGCCCCCGAGACATGAGCAATGACGGCGAGAACGAGTTATTCGGGTAAGTGAGCCTCACAAGGGAGGTCAGTGGAGCTCTCGGATATAAAGCAAGCTCTTCCGAATCCTTGCGACCTTGGAGCGTCATATGAGTGGTTTCATGTTGAATCGCCGTGAAAGGACATTACCTTGATAGCTTGGCTCCATTCCAGTCGAGTTGTGCTTGGTTGTAACAGCAGAATCTGAAAATACGTCTCGATCGCCCTGATCGTGTTTCAGCGGCCGCTTGGGGATCTTCCAACGGCTGATGCTGGAGCTTCCTGACGCCGTCCAAAGCAAACCATCGTCAGCGGTGATAATCTTGTTTACTCCCTCTCCACCTTCTTCACTCGATTCTCGCGCAAGCACGATGCACACGCCATCCGCGACGTCTGAACAGCCTTCAACATCCACTTTACAGACAATTCCGGACTTATCCCCCGAATAAAACGTCTTGAGGGAGGGATGACTGGAATGTAGAGACCACACAGAATCTGTGTGGTACGTGAACGTATGCAAGCAGCGTTGCGAGGACAGGGACCAGAGTTTGATGGAAGCTGAGTCATCATAAGATCAAGTTGCAGCAGCGTATGGAACTTGCTCACCGTCGGTAGAACCTGTGAGGAGCTGAAAGGGGAACTTAGAGAATTGGTAAAGAGGGGATTAACGCGTGATCGTACGTATCTACCATCATCAGAAATCAATGTGGCTCGTATGTTATCTGTGTGACCGACAAGCTTCCCAGTACGCTTTCCGGAGCGAGGGTCCCACATTCGTATCACACGCTCCGGAGAACCGCTGGCGATGATATGCCCAAGTGGATCCGCTGCGAGAGCATATATAGACGCTTTCGGTGCACCCGGGTCAGGAGGATTGAGGGTTAGGAGAGGTTGTGGTGTCGGAGAGGACAGAGTAAGATCCCACAGTTTGATTGATCGGTCGAATGAGCCTGAAACGATCCAATTTGACTCGCGACTGAATGGTTGGTAAGAAGTTGAGTGTGCAAAGATGCCAGTAAATTACCAAAAAGTGAGGCAGCGCACATAGTCGGTGTGTGTGCCGACGATCGAGGGTTCTGTCAAAGGATTTGAATGCGGATTCCACGCTTTGATGGTACCATCCGAGGAGGCAGATATTACTAGACTACATTGTCAGGCGCACAACACGACAAAGTACGAGAGACTGACCGGTCTGATTATAGTTGCAGAGAAGTATGTCATTGATCCAATCCGTGTGCATTTGTGCACATTGTCTGAATTGTGGATCCTGGCGTCGTGTTATTTCAAAAAGCGAGAACGCTGAATGTTTTTCCTACCGTAGGGAAATTGGGCGTGTCAGGATCGAGTTCCCACTGAAGTTGGTAGGGGACATCATGATGGATACTACTCTTCCGCTTTCTGCCGCCACTTTCTTTGACGTCGCCGAGTATGTCCCCGTCTCGTCGCTCTTCCTCCTCTGTCTCCTCGTTCCCGTCCGCCATTCCCGTCAAGGTCTCCCACCCAGCCGCACGACACCGCCGCGACGACAGCTTTCGTCTTGGAGTGAGTGTCAGCCCGAGATCCCAGGAAATGACCTGTCCATCTCGACTACCCGAATATAGTATACCTCGGGGGGAGGCGGAACCTTGTAGGTGGGTGGTGGTGTCGAGTGCGAGGGCTGTGACGCCAAGGCGGTGTCTGGGCGGGGAAGGCTTGGGGGTAGCGTCCGGCTGGTGTTGTGACGGGAAGAGGAGTGGGCGGGTTGAGCCATGACGAGCCAGTCCCAAGGGAGGGAGCTTGAGACGGGGGACGTGGTCGACTGGTGGCGGTATCACGTAGGACACCCGGCGTTTTGGTGGTGCCATTCATTCACATCCAGACTAGTAAGTAGCGTGAGTTGTGTAAGTACTACCAGTAACTTTAGTACTTGGCTTGCATAAGCAAAAACCGAATCGCAACCATGTTCCAACGCGATCCACGAGCAGGAGCTTTCCTGGGTGGCGACAGAGTAACCGGCCAGGACATCCGCGATCAGAATGGCGAGTGCGACCCACCCCCGTATTTACCATCACCTCGACTGAACCCTCCATCCCAGTCACCGCAGCATTGTCAATCGCGAACATTGTCAAGAGCTCTTTAGGCCCTCTTGGTCTCGATAAAATGCTCGTCGACAACATCGGAGTAAGCACGTCGTCTCGTCTCGCGTTCCTACCATTCATCCTCATGCAGGAAGTCACAATCTCCAACGATGGCGCAACCATCCTCTCCCTCTTGTCCGTGGAGCATCCAGCCGGAAAGATATTTGTAGATCTCGCGCAAAAGCAAGACAAGGAAGTCGGCGATGGAACCACTTCCGTCGTTATCGTTGCCGCCGAGTTGCTTCGTCGTGCCAACGAACTCGTCAAGTCCAAAATTCATCCCACAACTATCATTACCGGTTACAGGCTCGCCTGTAAGGAAGCAGTGAGGTTCATGCAAGATAATCTCAGCATCAAAGTCGATTCTCTGGGTCGCGACGCCTTAATCAATGCAGCCAAGACCAGCATGGCCAGCAAGATCATCGGAAAGTACGTTGAGAGATCTTGTCCCGGTCCACACAAGTTCTGATTGACTTCGAAGCGACGACGATCTTTTTGCTCCCATGGCTGTAGATGCAATGCTTGCCGTCAAGTCAGTCAATCTTCGAGGGGACATCAAGTACCCAGTAAAAGCCGTAAACGTTTTGAAAGCACATGGTAGAAGTGCAAGGGAATCCTTGTTTGTCCAAGGTTATGCACTAAACTGCACAGTTGCTAGTCAAGGTTTGGTCGTCCATCTCCTCATTTCATTCATCCGCTGACGGTCGCGCTCAGCCATGAAAAAACGCATCACCAATGCCAAGATTGCCTGTCTTGACATAAATCTCCAAAAGACACGGATGCAGTTGGGTGTGCAAATCCTTGTGGACGATCCGGATCAATTAGAACAGATTCGCAAACGGTGCGTTAAGTGGTGTTTTGGTTGAACACCACCCTTGACAGATGCGATAGTGAGGCAGAAATAACTCTCGAACGCATTCGCAAAATCCTCGTTGCAGGAGCTAACGTAGTTCTCACTACGAAAGGTATCGACGATCTGTGCTTGAAGGAATTCGTAGAAGCAGGGGCAATGGCCGTGCGTCGTTGCCGCAAGGAGGACCTGAGGCGCATCGCAAAAGCTACAGGAGGGACCCTGATTTCGAGTCTCGCAGATCTTGAAGGAAATGAGACTTATGAATCCAACTACCTAGGTGTAGCAGATGAAGTCGTGCAGGAACGCATCTCCGACGACGAGCTCATTCTCATCAAGGGAACAAAGGTTGTTAACTCCGCGTCCATCGTTCTGCGTGGGGCGAATGATTATATGCTAGACGAGATGGAGAGGGCATTGCACGACACATTATCCATCATCAAGCGAACTCTTGAGAGCGGGTCAGTTGTTCCTGGTGGTGGTGCAGTCGAGTCTGCTCTCAGCATTTACCTGGAGAACTTTGCCACAACACTCGTCAGTGCTTTATTCATGTGAAAACGTCTATGGATTTCTGACTACACTCCAGGGCTCGAGGGAGCAGCTAGCTATTGCAGAATTTGCAGCCGCCTTGTTATCAATTCCAAAGCAGCTCGCTGTGAACGCAGCAAAAGACTCAACTGAGCTGGTCGCAAAGCTCCGTTCCTACCACAACGCGGCACAAAACGCACCTTCTGGTGATCCAAAAAAAGTGCTTTTGCGATACGGACTTGATCTCATCAATGGTGACGTTCGGGACAATGTTTCTGCAGGCGTTTTGGAGCCCACGGTGAGCAAAGTGAGAAGCTTGAAGTCTGCATACGAGGCAGCCATCTCTCTATTGCGGATTGACGATGCAATTCAATGCATTCCTGGTGAGGACCCTTGAATGACTCGAGGGTGTTTATTCAGCTGACTGTGATTCCCGTAGAACCAAAGCCAGAGGCAGATGGGCATGGTCACTGAGGATGTAGACATATTCTTGTAGATTGTCCATGTTTAATTCAGAAAAAGTGGCTACTGTCTGATTGTCACGTGACATATAAATGCACACTGTTGTTTTCAAAAGGTTTAAACACGCGTCGACCGGGTTTCGCTGTGGGTGGTCCGTTTCGAAATCCTGTCCTCGTTGACTCACCTTGCCCATAGCTTTACGCGACGGGTGCTCCTTCTGGAATCTCGTTGAACGTTCATACTAGTTCCTTGCAGATATTTTACGCCTTTGGGCTGATGCTATGCAACAGGAAGCCATTGCCTCCTCGGCCGTACCTTCTCCACAGATCGGACAACGTTTTCGGTCGCTGATATGGACATGTCTTGACTATGATCTCGTTCAATCTGCCGTGTTTTATGCCGAGCGATATCACGTTATGGACGAACACGACCATGATGCACGTCACCTCTACGCGACCGCCCTCCTTCGCGCTCGACAGCCACATTCTGCTCTATACGTAGTGAGTGGCACTGAGCAGGAAAAGTGCAGCGGCTGTCTAGAAATCAAAGGGAAATGTTGTATGTCTCTTTCGCGCTACCGGCAAGCGTGCGAGGCTCTAGAAGCTGCTCTGAGGGATACAGACCATGTTCCAACGCGTGCGTGAATAGTTGGTCTGTTCTGTAGTCGTCTGATTTGTTCACCAGAGTCAATGAGTCCCCGTACGTCGCGAGCGTTTCCCGAAGAGGCTGCTCTCCACTGTCGGGCAGGATTGATGGCGTCGAAGGGAAATCTTCCCGAGAAAGCCATCGCTAGCTTCCGCCAGGCGTTAACACTCAATCCATTCCTTTGGGAAGCATTCCAAGGATTGTGCACACTTGGTGAGTGGCTCCGGAATGACTTTTCAGATTGATTTTAATCAAGCATCCAGGTTCTGCGCCAGAAGTTGACGAGATCTTTCCACCTCGACCATTACCAACGAAACGGGTCCCTCCCGAGGAACCTCCAACTATCAAGGTGATGCCAGGACCAACTGCCACAGGTGTTGGGTTCTTTACCCCCGATGTTGCTGAAACCAACACTCACGTCCGGGGCTGGAAAAACCCTTCTCAAGCATTTCGAATAGAGCCACCACATCCACCACGGGACTTACTGTATGTCTACATGTTCGATTGAGATAGCATCTAGGCTCATTCTATGGCCTTCAGAGTTACCAATGAATCGTTCTTTCATGCAGACAACCATTTTCACCACCAGATGGCGCCCCGCGGCCTTCGCGTGGAAGATGCACCAGCAGGCCCATCTCAACCACCTCCTCGACCACTTTCATCAGCAGACGAAACTGGACCAGTTCAGAAGCGTTTGCGTTCAACAACCCGCCAGCGGAGCGTCGATTTGGCAAAATCGAAGCAATCCAAGTTGATAGTGGACGAACCCTTGAAAAAGGCACGCGCCCGCCCGGCCCTGAAATTTGCTAATATCTTCTCATCACCTGGTCGTCGTTCTCAGCCCATTCAGAACCTAAGGAGCGTCGTTGGAGTCGGAAAAAGTGAGCGACATCCTGGGAACAACGGTGTTGGCCCGCGGCGGAGCACTCGGCTGTTGAGCGGTACTATGAATAAACAAGTTACAAAGGTCAGATTTCCGCCATAACGTGACGTGAGGTCATCAATTATTCATGAAGATGCTGATTTGTTCATAGCATCCACTGCTACGAGAACGTCGACGTCAACTTGCGACTTCACGGTCACGTTCAGGAGGATCCGACATCGAAGAGGATCCTTTGGCTATCGCAGATGTGGCATCTTCCACCTCGCCAATATCAAATGCACAATCACCCCATTCCGATGTTTCACCAGCCCCGAGCCATTGGACTCCCGCTCATGAACGAGCCGCTCAAGAAGCCTACGAACAAGAAATGGCTGATTACTATATCTACGATCTGATGCGACGATTCGCGCGGGCCACTAGAGCAATGTCTGTTTATGATTGCTATTCTTGTTTGATGGAACTCGAACGCATGCCTTCGGTACACCAGCAATCATCGTGGGTGTTGTCCATGGTTGGTCGGGCTCACTATGAACGACTGGAATATGCTTCTGTACGTCATTTGTCCGCCGAGTTCTTCCCATGCGGTCATCTCCTGTTATGTGGCATTATAGCTTACGTGCATCCCTAGGCTGAACGGGCTTTCAAGGCAGCTCGTGCACTTGAGCCTTATCGGGTCTCCGACATGGAAGTGTATTCGACACTCCTATGGCATTTGCAACAAAACGTGCAACTATCATTCTTGGCTCAGGAGCTCATGAGTATCAATCCCCATTCGCCGCAGGCCTGGATCGCCGCTGGAAATTTGTTTTCACTACAAAAAGAGCGCTCACAAGCCTTGACATGTTTTCGGCGGGCAGCTGAGTTGGACCCGACTTGTGCATACGCGTTCACTTTGAGTGGACATGAGTCAATCGATGAAGACACTGATCAGGCCATTTCGTTTTTTCAAACTGCATTACGTGCTGACCAACGACATTACAACGCCTGGTACGTGTGGAGGAATCGTCTTTTGGAGTGAGATAAGACTCATGGTAACCATGACAGGTACGGTCTGGGCACTTGCTATCTGCGAACGAGCAAAATCCGACTCGCGGAATACCATTACCGCAAGGCGTTGGAGATACACCCTCAAAACGCAGTGCTTCTTGGATGCGTGGGGATGGTGAGCCGATTCCGTCCGTCGTGATAAGGGAGAGTTGCTCACTGCTATCAGACCGTGGAACGTCGTGGAGATAAGGCTGCAGCTTTCAGTCTGTTTGACCGAGCTGTGCGACTGGCTCCTGGCAATGCGCTGGTCCGTTATCGACGAGCGAAAATGCTGATTTCATTGAAGCGATACAAGGTGGGAACGGGACTGCGCAGTGTTTGGTGGATGACGAGATGCTTATCTGAGGTTCGTAGGAAGCGATTGAAGATTTGCACGAGCTTCGCGATGGCTCGCCTGAGGAATCGAATGTCGTCTTCCAGCTCGCCAAGGTGTATCGACTTGTGGGAGATGAGGCGAAATCAGCACACTGGCTCGCCATTGCGCGTGACATATCTCCGAAGAGCGTCAACAAGCTTAAAAAGCTTATCGAGACTGTCAAGAACGAAGATTCTGGAGAGGATCATATGGACGAGGGCTGATATACGTCATGTTCTGTGATCCATTGTCTAGTCTAGTAAGTACATACTTAGGCTTGGTGGCGGAATTATCGCGTGACCTTGGTTGGTGTTTTGTCATATTTGTTATGTGGCTGTGAGAGGGGCTTCGTTCCGAGGTGATGACGGTTTTGAGTCACAACAAAATTCTCGGCATTTCAAAATTACTATATAAGCCGTGCCCCCGCCCCGACTCCCCTCGCTCTCTTTTCGCCTCCCAACTTTCATCATGCCCTCCCAATAAACCCGCCACGTACCCGGTCGTCCCCCTCTCCCCTCCTCGCGTCCTCCTCGCGAACTCTTCCTGGCCCCTCATAAAAGCATGGTCAACAAACTCGCCCGTAAATCTAACAACGGTACTATCCTATTTGAGCCCTTCATCGTATACCGCATACACCGGCGAATCCATCCCCAATCCTGGTTTGTCCCCCTAAACGTACCTTGGTCATCAATTCAATGAGTCTGACTGGATGTCACGCGCCAGACCCCCTTTCTCCCCTCGCACAAATGTCGGCAGAGTATCCCAACCTATTCACAATGGCCCGCGACAAGTTGCACGCCGCCATAGGCGGTAAGGACAACTGTAGCCTTCATCGCTGGGTCCTCCTTAAAAATTCGGTGTTTCGCTCACAATCTCCCTCCACACCATCCGTATTAAACGGTCCATCCAGTCCCGTATGTGTACTATCTGAAAATGTAGCAGATGACGAAGACAGTGGCGAACCGGAGGAGTCGGACGCATTCATGTTCCCCGACGCCAGCAAACTCATCCCTCGAGGCAGTTCTGACATGACCGTTTCTGAAGCGGAATGGCTCGATTCCCTCCTGGAAACCCTCTGCGAAGGTGAAGACGACGAATTCTGCTCGGATTCAGATGTTCGAGTCTCCGTTACTGCAGAGGAAGATGATGATGCTACTCTGAGTCCCCTGACGTCTCCAATGTCGTCCTCGGATGATCTTTTGAACCAACATATGCACTGTTCTTCGCCCATCGCTGTTCCATATCCTGTGCCATATCCGCCTTTCCATCCCCCACTCGTTGGCCCATATGTACTCGGTCCCATCATAGACTCTCCCTCAATTTCTTCCCCACTGGCATATGATGCCCTATCCCGCTACGGCATCGATGAGTTGGATGACCTCTCTGTGCCAGAAGCCATAGAGGACACATCTGACGATGAATCCGATGCCCTCTCTCTGCCGTCGTTGGGTCGCTCCTCTCTTTTCACAACCTCTCTCTCAGGAGAATGTAGGCAAAGGTCTCGACCGGACGTATATATTCGCACGACAGGATCGGTATTTGATCGTTTCGAGCTTGACCCACTCCCATTCCCTGATGAAGTCAACTTCAATTCGTATAATGTTTACGACGACTGTTAGCTAGTGTGGGTGCTATGTCTGCTATATAATTTTACATTCATCAGTATCGCTGCATGTTGATATGCTAGTTCGTTTTGTATCATTGGTACACAGGTTGATGGGAAAACGGCAGTACGCCATAGGCGCTATGATGGCATGCTAATCCAAAAGAGGTAGAAATTCCCAGAACGTGCCACCCTGCTGCGATAATGGGGTTCGATTGACGTACTGCACGGAAAGGTTATTGAATGCACTTGGAAACGCGCCCGACGTGGCAAGAGGCCAAGATGCTACAAATGGTGCTGGCGTCCCAAAGAGGTCGCCGGATAAGCGAACACGCATTAGACGGAAGCCTGTCCACATACCCAGCCTCAGTAAGCACGGAGATTCCTTTTCTAGTATTGAAGCAGCATTGCTTGCGGACTCGACTTAGAACCCTGCCGTGCGTCTGCAAGCACAAGCACATGTACGTACTTGTCGACATAGTCACTAAAACGGTTCGCGAGAAAAAGTATGCTGCACAAGCGCTCCAGGGACCAGTTTGCGCGTATGACCTTCTCATACAGCTTCAAGTCGCAGTGGGGCATGTATAATATCGTGGGACAGTCCAACGAATGGTCCGCCGCCTGTAGACCGTTATTAGTTTGAAATTGGTACCCGAGATGAATTCACTTGCTTGGATGTGATCCAGACACCGCATCCCCATATTCTGGAACAACTGCTTGTCCGTATCCGTGAATACGGGGTCATAAATGGAAACATCGGCAGAGTCCTGTAACGGGGTTCCTCAGGAAGAACTATTTAACACGTTCGAGGTTTCTGGATCCACGCACAATATCCAAAGATGCACACAGACAACTAAGCAAAGCGAGTTGCGCACGGGCATCCCGAGACGATGTCGGGCTTCCCAGACCAAGGCAGAGCACTTTTTGCGGCTTCATGTGCGCCTCGTCGAGTGCCTTGCGACATATTTCTTTGGTCCGGAAAGCAAGCCTGTGGAATACGCCCGGACCCAATAACAATAATACGTACCTTCACAGCCTAGTGACCACCCTTCATCAGTTTTGAGCTCTTCTGTTACGCGTATCAGAAAATGGCACGGAGGAGCCGTATCTCCCCTGTCCTTCCTTTTTCGCTTCTTGCGTGGATTGACTCGGATGAATGAGTCATATACGAACACGATGCCGTCTGAACCCTGCATGAGCACCGTAACTGGATGCGTAAAAAAAAACAGCGGTCGTGAAAAAACTGTCAACGGGATGACCAGGATGAGCTTCTTGGACCAAACCGCGCTAGCCAAACACCATACTTGGAACCCAGGAACCCGCTGACACCACCCTGAGCGTCAAAAGGCTCCGCGCTCACGCTCACGTCTTATCGAAGAAAAGAGGAATGATCCTTCCGACCAGAACAATATGGCATGATGTTACACTACAGGTCCTCGGGCTCGCGTCTCAAAGAGCAAACGCTTTGACTCATCGTGATTCAAACGCAATCTAGATCGTCTGGATCGCCCACAAGTCATCTCCTAAATATGTTGCGATTTCCACCCCAACTCCCTTATTGACCTTGCGCATTTCTTCCGTGCTTAATTTTGTAATCCCCACCGCAACTGCATGTTCTTTCCCTTCTGAGTACACTGCAACGAGTGAATTGACTGGTATTTCATGTTCTGCAGGAGGAAGATAACCGCCAGCGGACGTGAGGCCGGGACACATCATGTGCGCCCCGGCAAGTAGGAAACGTATTGCACCACGGTCAATACCAACCTTTGGCAGTAGCGACGGATCTACATCCATATCAGCAGTGCTCGCTCAGAGCAGGCGTAACTCACATTTGTGGAGTAGTCGCAGGGTAGGGAATAAGGGACCATCAAAGTGTTGAAAAAACAATGGTTCACTGTTGACGGTATATATCGAGATGTGCTCTCTGCTGTCTTGTCGTGTGGGTTCACAACAAGTATCGTAGAGATCGGTGAAGGATACGGACCACTTGACATGAGTCAACGACTCTTTCTTTGGCCATATCTGTTCGAGGGTTTCGGGCTGCAACTGCCACTGTGCAAGCACCGCGGCTCGGATCGATCGTTGGACAGAGGATTTGGGTGGTGTTTGGCTTGCAATATCAGTGGACGGGGAGAACCTGGAAATACAGTCAGTTGTCTGCTCTGCAGCTCAAGGGGACGGATTTAGAGATTCAAATCACTTTTTGAACATGGTGGTGATCGACCAAGTCAATCAGTGCCATCCATCCCCTGTGAGCCTCCACAGCATATTCTACATTATTTTGGTACTTTCCACGACCTATACTATTAATACATTAGATGTGAAGCTACGAGAACATTGATAGCAGGATGAGTGACCAGAAAGTTAATGAATATGGTGCTGAAGTAAAATTAGGGGAAGCATGCTTTTTCGTGTCAGAGGAACAAACAAGCGGTTCAGAAAAAGAGGTAGCGTCGATGTGTACAAGCGTTTCTATGAAATATCTTCATCCTTGTCTTCTAATTGCGATGGCTTCAACAACCCAGGTACACGCATGGCGTGTTCTCGTTCAGCTTGTGCCTTCATCAGCGCCTCGGCCTCCTTCTCCTCGAGATAGAGCTCAGCGTTATCGCCAGACGAGAATTCCTTCAACTGGATAAGGAAGTCACGCAGTGCAAGCTTGAATCGATTGATATCGCTGTGGAATTCTCCTAATCCAGTGACAAATACTTGGACTTGAGAACTGCATCACAATATGGTAAGCGAAGGAACGTCGCTGCAGATGATAGACATACTTGTGGACATGGGGGAATGCCGTCTTGAGCAGATTTGCACAATACTCCTTGAGGAAGGATGAGTTAGATACGTTCGGATCAGACACTTGCGTCGGATTGTATAACGGAGACTGGATCTGATTTGTCTCGACAAGCTGGAACATCCGCGCAAGAAGGAGACTCTGAAGTTTGAAGCCACTCTTATGATCAGCATCCGTAAGGACAAAGAAGATGTCCTGTAAGACGCTCAAGAAATATTGCTGGAAGAACGCATTGCTGACAGCTGGCTCTGCGCTTGCGAAATTGTTGACCACCTCGAGACACACTAGAGGAGCTTCAGCAAAAAGATTCAAAAACAAAGGCACTAGCGTACAGTTCAGTCCTGTGTCTGCGATATCCCGCATGGTATGCTTGATAGCCCAAATAATACTGTCCATGAATAGCTTGAACTGAGTCGGAGGTATTCCAAGAAGAGCTGTGATGGAGTCTTAAGAGATGGTGCAGACACGAAAGACACCACGCGTACCAGGGAAGCAATTGAGGTTGATGGCTCTCAGCAGCTTAAAGAAGCCAACACGGTGCTCTGGGAATTCAGCGAAATCCTGGTTGATCATGTTGAGTGTAGGTTCGAATACAGCGTCGAGGATAGCGGGAACTTGGGGTGTAAGAAGAGGCTGAAGTGACCACACAACTCAGTGATCGTTCGTTGATTTCGTATGGAAATATGCTTACACCAAGACGACCAGTAATTGTCGCCATCACATTAAGAACTTCAGCGTCCCGCGCAGTAGGCACGTTGCGGTGATAGTCCCCAAGGATAGCGTCCAGGAGCGGTGGCATAAAATTGGCATTAACGGAATCCATGTCCTCCGCCTTCTTGATATACGTCTCCATCAATTTCAAAATCTCCTTCTTTACTGTCCGTAATTGACGAATCTTGGGAGTCTTCGTCGCGATAACACCTGAAAAAAAAACATCAGCAAAACTGACGCAATTGCAATGTCAACGCCGACCTTCTCTCGCGACCGTCTCGCTGATGATACTACTAACGGCCTTGTAGAGACCAAGCATATCCAAAAATATGCGACCCACTTGGGGTAAATAGAAGCTGCCGATGGAGGTGCACGCGGAGACATTGGTTTTCAACACGTTGGAAAGAATCTTGATGTTGTCAAGGTTGCTCAACACGTCAATATTCTGCGCAGCTTGTGCCATCAAAGAGTCCCACTTCCAAAATGGATCAGTTAGTAGATACCAGGGATGCGAAGATTTCTCACAGCGTTATTAGGTAACTCCATCAATTTCGCGATCAATTTCTCTTGCTGAGGTTTATTGGGCTGAGCAGAAATCATGTATCCAACTGCCTCATAGAATGTGTGCACCTTCGAGAGTTCGTGTCATTCCATGAAGCACGGGGAGAAACATGTGAGCATACTTGTTGAGGCGACAAGTCGACAGTAATTCTGTGCAGTAACCGCAGAATTTCATCGACAAACGGTTCTTGTTCCCCTGATTGTTGCATGACAAAATGTCGACGGCACTTCTGAGCAATCTTGATAAACGTATCACAGGCCATATCCTGAACGCCTGCACGCAAACCGTCCAAGATCAGCTAAACGACGACGAATATTTGGCATCTACCTTCGTGCGTTTCATGCATGAATTCGAACAGCTTGTTGACCACGGTCTTCAAGAACTTCCAGTGAGCCTTGAGGAAGCGGGGGTATTGTCCGACGATATACATGATATCTGATGCAACGACAGCTTTGTTGTCCTTCCCTCGCTTGATCTCGCACAGCCCAAGCAAGTCCTTGATCACAGTCACGAGAAATCGCTTTTCTGTCTCCTCGTCTAGAATAGCTTCATTAACAGCAAGTAGAACCAACAAACAAATGATGGCTCACTCATAGCTCCAGAGATGCTGCCAATGGCCCAACAGAGTGTATTCAAGTTTTGCCAGCTCCATTCTGAGCCGTCGACTTGCTTGGCCAACTTTTCCGTTAAGATGTTCTCCGTGTCAACAACGTCCAGATGCGTGAGGTACACGAGAAGTTCACGCATTTGCTTGTAGAGAACGATAGTGTCAGACTCTTTCATGAACTCCCGGACAATTTCGCCCTCATCATTTTCCACGATGAGAACCTGAGGCCCTATTAGAGAAGATGGAGAGAAAATACGATGGCTCGCACCTCTTCCGGCTTGACCATTCGCTCAATGACAACGAGACGTAAGTTGCTCAAAACATCGCTATAGATGTTCTTCCGCAAAGACATCCCGTTGAGCATATTACCCGTCCCGTTCCCGAGATTCAAACCCATGAGTAAGCCGCTGTCCCCCATGGGGATCGCCTGTATCTCGTCATAGAGCTCCGCCACAAGCTTCGACCAATATTCCAGTGTAATCTTGAATATTTCGCGTTCATCGACTTGTGATACCTTGACCATGTACAGGTGGGCATTAAGCAGCACGTCGCGATTTGCCTCGGTTTCAACCGCTCGAAGATGGTTGGATAGGAAATTACTTAAGAACAGCGAAAGATTGAGGACGAGCTCTTGACCGGAGTCGGATGCGGATGCGTAGGCAGCGGCAATGTTGGTTGAAGGGGGGATCATACGGTTTATGGATGTCATGACCATAGCGAACAGTATAACGAATTTGGGATCATACTCCGGCCCTACGTTGAGGCCAGCGATTTCTGCCAAACACTTCAGAGTCACGTTGCGAAATTCTGGGGCTTCGAGGAACTATGCACACATTAGCAAGTAAGAGTCGACATATGCAAAGACGCTTACGCGGTTGAGTAGAAGATCAATGATCGTGGTCTCGAAGATGTAACCGAGAGGTATCCAGTTCAAAAACCTCAAGAGAGTTTCTAGAGTAGCCTTGATTAAACTCGTTTTCTGTGCCTCTTCAAGGACTTCGGAGCAGAGCTTGAAGATCTCGCTAAACTCTCCACACATTTGGTTTTTGAGATTCTTGATTTTTATCTGGGTCATTTGTTCCGCGGAATAGTCGAAAACTTCCTCAGACAAAAGGCGCAAGATGACCATGTTATTCTCGCATAGCGAGAGATTGGTTTTCGAGGACTCCACTAGTTCGGTTATAAAAGTTGGCCAATTATGCGGCCACTCTTGCTTCAGAATCTGCAAAGAATAGGACACATAAACGAAGATAGTCCTCGAAGAGACAAAATC
Organism: Boletus tylopilopsis; assembly: GCA_038093875.1. NCBI lineage: Eukaryota > Fungi > Basidiomycota > Agaricomycetes > Boletales > Boletaceae > Boletus > Boletus tylopilopsis. The sequence continues at coordinate 2,211 of JBBPTB010000027.1, read as the reverse complement.
TCACCTGGACCAACGCGAGGTTGAGTTTGTTGATAAAAGTTCTTTCTTTTCGCATAGTGGTTTCGTCTGAAGCGATCTTGACAGTGATACCAACGACAAAGTTTCTGATGCCTAAACACGACTGAGTAGCGCATCAATCGGAGAGAACAACGAATACCTTGCCGTTGACCATCGGGCAGGGTTTTCCAACGCGTAGTGATGAGTTTCTCAAGAATCTGGAGGCCGATGTACTGAATAGAGACGATGAGATAGATAGCATGAAGATAGCTGGGCGAGCACCTTTGACTGTTGAAAAGATGCTCTCTCCATTATTTCCGGAACTCTGGTCCATGCATCCGGATGTTCCTCCAACTGAGTGAGGACCTGCTGAGCCATTTGTTGCTGAGATAGGATTAGGGCGAGAGAGTGATGAGAGTGATAGTTGGGAGCAGACCTCCTGACCGCGACCTGTGTAAAAGGCCATTGCGACCTTGTCCAGGAGGGAGACATCGAACTCCTTGGAGAAGTCAAGTAAGCCCTGTGGATGGGTGTTGAGCATGACGCGGAGAGGACGGCGAGGCATGCGAACCTCCATGGATGACATGAATGGAGTCTTGAGTATATCAGACGATCAACGCCGACGACGGCGAGAAGGAGAGAGAAGACGTGGTGGACGACAACGATGACAACGACGACGATGTTGGGCAAAGGGTCATCTAATCGTATTACATAATACTCACACGTTCAGCTCGTTTGCGGCGGTCCTCACCCAGCAAGTAAGTATCGTTCACTAGCTCGTCGACGTTCATTGTCTGGGCCGTTCAGAACAACGCATACAACATGTTAAAAAATTCTGTCTCGACGTCGTACAACACGATGACGAGCGACTTTGATCGATGTGACTAGTTCTCCTGGACCCAACTCCGCGAATATCTTCAATGACCCCTAACAATCACTCCTCACTAGGTCCTTAAGCTTGACCACCAACCAACCATGTCAGACAGTGAACATGACTTGGACAGTCCGTGTTCTCAGTTTTCTATCGAGGACGACGAAATAGTATGGACCCACAGTTCTCTTAGCGATGTCGATTTCATTGTTCTCAGCCATCCTCCCCTTGATGCCCGATCTCTTCCCTCCACTCTCTCAGACGTCGTGGGACATCCTGGCTCAGATGGTGACCTGTCTTCAGAACTTGACAAACTCTCTCTCTGCGACCAAGACTCTTTTGCTGACAGTTCGTCCACCAGTGCAGAGTCTGTCTCCGATGTCCACGACGACCTTGCGAGCAGTAGGGCTGCCGAGACACACAGCGTCACTTCTGCCAGAATTGACACCCCTACTGCGTCGTATGATGATGCCTCAGCCTTCATCTCCCGGTGTGTTCCACAGCGTCGTGGCTGTTTCAATTATAACTCAAGTTGCTTCCCAGCTTCATCTTATCTCCGGTCAGGGGAGGCGATGCAGAACTCAATCTGTTACGCGCGCTATTAATCGAACTCGGTCTGCGTTCGCCTAATGCCTCGGACCTCCCATCCACCCTCACTTCTGCACGCAAGATTTTGAAAGCAGAAGCACATGTTAACATCAAGGAATATATCGCTACACGTCACAAGGGCCAGTCGGCCCTCCGAGAGATTTTGAAGCCGAGCAAAAAGGTGCTCCGTAAAGACATTAGGAAGGGGAACAAGGCCCCACTGCAGTGGGTCAAGCAGCAAGGCTTGCAGGTGCTACTTGTCACTTGCTGCATGTAACGTACTCTGCTTCTCGCTCCTCATATTTTTGCATGTGTCTTGCCTCAAATTTGCTTGTGGTGGTCGAGCATCCACTAGGCTGATAACAATACTTCTTGTAGTAATAAGGTTGTGTAGGACAGACAAAGGTATAGGGCGTTGTGCCAATAGATATGACAAGTTTCATGAAATCAGATCTGCTACAGTCGCATGGAGCCGTAAAAATCCACAAAGTCAGATCATGCATACAACGTCTATGGAGGCTCGCTCCAAAAAGGAAATGGGAGAAAGACTTCGATCAAGGGTTGAATCTACTCAAATGTGGCCGCCTCCTTGAGCATGGTACCAACCTCGACTAAGACTTTGTTGACAACGAAGATGTTCTGGGGATGACTCGGATCAGGGGCAGACACCACAACTCCAGTTGGCCCTATCAATCCACTGTCCTGGCCAGCATTGTAGCTCGAGGAGGTGGAAGAAGTGGAAGGGGTAGAAGATG